>JAJJWW010016198.1:0-12899 GCA_023531295.1 Papaver armeniacum
TAATCCCTTAAAATTGTGTAGTGGAAAATGAAACAATAGATTTATATTTGACGCCAAAAAAACCCGATAACGATAATCGGATTTTATTGTATATACTTTAACTGATTCCTGATTATTATTTTTTTACTACCTAGAATCGGTTTATGAGTGCATAAACGTAAATCGATTCTCGGAAGTGTTTCGGACAAAAATCAAAATTTTCAATTATTTGATAGTTTGAAGATGGATTTACATTTGTTGATCTCACATCTAACACGGCTAATTAACAGCCAAAATGACTAATTAACACTAATTAACTAATGGGCTTTTTACAAATCTAGGCCTGTTTTTTTTATGGTTTACAAAACTAAGCCTCTTTTTTTATTTCTTACAAAACTAGGCCTTATTTGACCAAAAAGGGTGGATGGAAAGTTAACCTCCACATGGGCAGTTAACAAGACTTAAAAAGACATGTTAACCCTTTGAGTCTTTAGGTTCACTCATCTTGTGATTGTAGATGGATCGTTCAAGAGTTCTATCAAACCACTTCCCTTGGCAGCGACCACCAGCACCATCTCAGCTTCTAAGTCTAGCCTGTAACCAATTGCAAGGCACTGAACCTGTACTCTTGACTTCATGCATTCTCATCATGTCAAACCAAATTCATTAACACCCATAGTTTACTCGTTGAAGCACCAAACAAACAGAACTGCTAACCATTGCACCTCCATCTTCAACTGCAACTGCATCACTTGCACAGATTCAACAACACTAGATCTTCAGCCTTATGTTCAGCTCAAGATAAACTTCTTAGCTCTTCAAACATCCATCCCCTTGAACCATCTCTACAATCTGTCAGCAAAACTCCAGACTTAGACTCACCATTTCATTTTGAAAAAACACCACCAGTTTGCATCTCATACACAATCCAGTCTATTGCCAACTTCTTCTTGCTATAGTTGCACCACCATTCCATTCATTTCACCTGCAATATTCTGGAAACAACACACAACACAACTTGAGCCATTCTCCATAACTATCAATAATAGCTCATTCATATGTCAACCCACTTGTCCTGACATTCATTCTCAGTTCATAACATGTGTAACAAAATATAGAAACCGCAACGAAAATAGATGATAAATATTGAAGAATTTCGGGAAGAAAGAAATTTGATTCAGACGATGGCGTTACAACCACCCAACCAGAAACACCAAACAGCGGGCATTACATATAATTCTGGTTCCAAAATTCATTTCTCATATCACAGTCTACTCATTACAGGACCTACCATGATCCGCCAAACCATATTTGCATTAAGATGCATATAAGATACACTCCCAACTCTATCACAGTCTACTCATTGCATGACCTACCATGGATTCAATTTCAGACATCTTAACAACAAGAAAACAAACTGTAACTAAAGAAAGGCATAAAGAAGATGAAACAACCATGTGGAAGAAAAAGCTGAATCACATTGAAGATAACAACAGAGATTAAGAAAGTTCAACAGAACTCGTGGCAGGTAAAGTACTATTCTTTTACTTTTTTTTAAGTAAGTTTTGTAAATTTCTGAATTAGGTGAAATTTTTTGATTTTGGTTTACAGTAAAGTGGCAACAGCAGCAGAAGCTACAATATTGAGCTTTATTCCAGAAGACATCATCCTTGACATCCTAACAAGGTTACCAGTAAAATCACTCTTAAGATTCAGCTGTGTATGTAAGTCTTGGTATGAATTACTCAAAACCTCGAACTTTTCTGAATTGCACCTTAATCAATGTTTGAAATATGGTAACGACGGGATAGTGTATAACCATGTTGGGAAGATTTCTTGTGTTGATTATGACTCATTAGTATCATCGACGTTGGCTTCAACATTAAGCAATATGGTTGTTCATATTAATTATCCATTGGAACATAGAATGGAACGTATTTTAGGTAGTTGCAATGGCTTGGTTTGTTATCTTTCGTCTCGGAAAGACATTATCAATCCGTGCACTAAAGACTACAAGCAAATACCAACACCACCGGAAATAATCAACACAAAATCAAGAGGTATTCATGTCTTATATAAGTACGGGTTCGGTTACGATTTGAAAACAGAAGATTATAAAGTTGCCCGAATAGCAAACATCAGGGATAAGTATAGCGAAATCGCTGTTTATTCATTAAAATTAAATTTGTGGAAGATGTATGGGGACATCCCTGTTCGATCTCCATACGAAGATTTAGTGCTTTTTCAAGGAATTTTTCACTGGGTGGAATTGCCTCCCCCGGGCTCCGCACGTCCTAGAATGATTTTCTCTTTTGATACTGATAGCCAGATACTCAAAAGAATTCCACTGCCACAGCATTTCTCAGACAAGTTTAACATGATACATGTTCGCCTATTGGGAGGTTGTATTTGCCTAATTGGTAGCATGTACATGACATGTAGCGAGGCATGGATGATGAAGGATTATGGTGTACACGAGTCTTGGACTAAAATGTTTTCCAACAAAGCAAGGACACCATTCGCACGGAAGATACAATTAATAACGATACCAAGAAAGTGCACGTTACCCACATTTCCTAGTGTCTTTGGTGGATCAACATGCGCAATCCAGCATATAAAAACATACAGTCTAGCTTTGTTGCAATATGAGGATAACGACGCAGTTTTATGCAAATATTTTCTGGCCAGCCTCGCAGGAGAAGCCCTAAAATGGTTCGATGGATTGCCGGTAGGTTCAATAAAATCATTCGAGCACCTGCAGAGTCTATTCTTGGGACAATACATCAGCAGCAGTATGAAAAGACCAGGGATTGAGAAAGCATTCAGCCTGCGAAGAAGAATAATGAAAGCTTGCGAGATATAACTAATAGATGGAGAACAATGAGTAGTTAAATGGCAGGGCGAGTGGATGAAAGAAATCTCATCTTATCATTCATCAATGCATTGTTTGCGACTGACTTGTTTTTTACACAGATATTCAGGATGGAAGACAAAATAACAATGGCAGAATTGCGCGAGTACCAGGAAGAGTATATCGCCCTTGAGGAAAAGCAGAGAGATATGGAGTCTTACCCTGTTGCGAGAGAGAAGGAAGGAAGTCCCGAGAGAGAAGGAAGGAAGTGCGAGTTTATTACCAAGAATGGCAAATGTTGTTTCCAGCAATTCGCAGGAAAGTAAAGGGAAGAAAATCATAGAACAACAGCAAAAGCAGGTAGCTAGGAGTAGCAGGGACCAAGAGATGTATGAGCAAGAGTACAGAGAGAGGCAATATAATAACCATGGAGGAAACAAAAAAGTTGCAAGGTTTGACAATTATGGGGATGGATATGGAGGTAATAGAAGATATTATAATCAAGGTGCGAACTACAGAGTCCATGAGGAGATATGGATGCCACCTCTTAACACAACAGTTGAAAAAATTTGGGAAGCTGTCATATTAATGGAAGAGATAACACCACCTCCTAATCTGGGGCAGGAGCCACCGTCGGGAAGAAGAAGTAAAGAGTTTTGTGCTTACCACAGGTTCCATGGCCACACAACAAATAACTGCAAGAACTACATTTGTTATACATATTTAGCTGCACAACAAGATCAAATTACGTCAAAATGCATGAATCACATGGAGGAAAAACAAAAATTAAGAAAACAAAATTCTGCAAATGATAATACCTACAGCAGGCTGAAGAAGAGACGGAACACAATTTAGATGAGAAAACCTGCAGGCTGGTCTCAAATATTTCATCCTTAATGTGGTGGATCGGCTCTGCTGCTTCCAAAATAACCAAACGAAAACAAACGATAATGCGGAGAAAACAACATTCAAAGAATAAATCGTAACAATTGCTTCCAAACCAATAATACAATCTGGGCTAGAATAGGGAGTGCCACTGAGATTCAATGACGGAAGTCGTTCATGCAAAATGTTTATAAATTCACAGAAAACAAATGTTTTTCATACAAAATCTTAGTACATCAATGGTGGAGAATGAATTCAAGTCTGAATTAAAGTCTTGAACAATGTAATAGAAATTCACAATTGACGACACAAAATTGAAACTGAGTAGAGTACGTGCTACTTGTTCATCAAATTAATCAAATCCTCAACAGTAGATGGATCTCCTCGGTCCTCGTCTCTTTGAATAAAATCAACATACAATTTTTCAAGAAAGGAGAAGGACTTGAGATCATAGGTTAATGATTCCTTTACTTGTGGGCATTTGAAGATGATTAATTTATGAAGAGAAGTCCATTCTCGTAAATCTGGAAGAAACTTAAGAACTGGGCAATCAATGAATTCCAAAGTTTGAAGAGAGCTACTGTAAAATTTAGAGCCAAGAATTCCATCCTCATTTACACAAAAGCCATTTAACCGATTGCACCCTTTAATTTTCAGAAGTTGAAGATTAGAATTGTTTTGGAGTATGCTTACTGGGAAGTATATAAGATCCTCAATATTATATAAAAATAGAGATGTGAGAGATGTCTGGCTTCTTCCAACTGAGCATACTAACTTGTGGTCGACATTCTCAAATACCAATTGCGTCAGAGAAGGAAACGAAGGGATTTCTTTTAATCTTTTGCAGCCTCTAATCCTCAGATCCCGAAGACAAGGACATGAATCACACAATTCTTCTAGAAGGTGCATATCAGTAAGAAAGAGTCGAGTTAATGAAGGAAATCCACCAATATCGTCTGGAAGTGTTTTTATTCCTGTGCAGTTTGTAAGTATCAATTGCACCAAATTTGGAAGACCAGATGGAACACACATCCAATCGGGAAAGACCCGCCCCCTGAAGTTCTGTATAGTCAACATCCTCAAACCAGTGGGAGGTTGGAGAGCTTCAAATACTTCAGCAGGACGATGAGAAGGATTCCACAACCGCGGAAATTCATCCCAATGTAGACACAATTCACGAAGATTCTGTTTTCCTTTCAAATTTGCTCTCTCAGCATCAGCTGGGTCTTCCACATTTTCAAGATTCAAAATAGATAACGTCTGAAGAAATTTTAGATTTCTCAACTCTTCAATACCGACGTTGCATTCAGCTTCACTTATAGTGTATTTTTTCGGCACCGAGTAAACCAACGTTTCAAGGAAAATCAGTTCGCCAGCACCCGATATGTTTCCCGTTTTGGAATCAAATTTTCTAAGTTTTGTCCAATTTTTGACATATTTGGGAACCTCACATCTGAAAAGATTCACATACTCAAGATTGTTGAGGTTCGCACAAGACTCTGGTAATACTTTGATCTGAGTATCATCTAAGCCAAGGTATCTTAACTGAGTTAAATCTCCAAAATCATCTGGTAATTCTTCAAGTAATGGACAGTTTTTGAAATCAAATATCTTCAATTTAGCAAGACCTCTCACAGACTCCGGTAAGGCTTTTAATTTTTTGCAGGTATTGACATCTAATGTTTCCAAATTAGAGAGGGTGATGACAGAAACAGGTAATTCCTCAATAGGATTGACTGACACATTTAGAAATCTTAGATTTTTCAAACCAGAGATAGAGTCAGGAATGACTTTTAAGTCGCAATTAGTGAGATCCAATGTCTGCAAATTAGAAAGACTTGTGACGGAATCAGGTAATTCTACCATATACGTATATGAGACTTCAAGGTATCTGAGTTTCCTTAATGATTGAATGTTTGAAAGAAGAATTTGAACACTAATACCCAGGCAACTCAATACCAATGTCTCCAGATTGTAAAGCTTACCGATGGACTGATCATAAACAACTTCACTGAGATTAAGATGGGAAAGGTGGAGGTACCTTAAATGTTTTAGCACACTCAAAGAACGCCACTTTGGACGAGCACTATAACTTGGTGATTCACGTTCCACATGTAAGATACGCAAGTACTGATTATTTTCTGAGAATATAAAAGGATCCAGCTTTGAACCGTCAGGGATAAATACTGTCCGCAACTTCTTCGAGTTGCTTAAGCTTTTCAGAAATGATGATGATAAATCTGCATCCAACGTTAACTGTAGCCGACGTATTTTAGAAGTAATATTCAACTCACTCACCTTGACACACGCCAATTCCTGATTCCCAGCAACATCTTTTGCAAGATCATGGACGAGATCATGCATCTTGCACGTTTCAATGTCACCCAGTTCACTCTTTCGCGCACCATCCAGAAATGAACTCCATACCAAATTCCCAAAGTATTCATCCGCAATGTCTTCAATAGATCTTCCGTTTCCCACATTACAAGTGTCCAGAAAACCTTCTGCCATCCATAGATGAATCAAAGTTTTCCTTTCGATCTCCCAACCTTTGGGAAAGATTGAGCAATAAGAGAAACATTGTTTCAAATGAGGTGACAAGTTATCATAACTCAATTTCAGTATCGGTCGGATTTCATTTTGACCTTCTTGTGCATTCCAGACATCAGTTTCTCTTATAGACAACCAATCGCTTTCTTTATTCTTCGAGTGCATCAGGCTTCCGAGGAATTTCGCTGCAAGTGGTAATCCACTACACTTTTTTGCTATCTCTTTTCCAATGCTTGTCATGTTTGATGACCTCTTTTCGGCCCCGCCAGGAGAAAATGCTATTTTCTCAATGATAGACCAACATTCATCTTCTTGTAATCTTTCCAATTTGTAAGGAGGAATATCCCCCTTTACAACATCTGCAACCTGCATGTTACGTGTGGTGATTAATATCTTACTCCCTTGCGCACCAACAAGCAACGGACCTTTGAGCCTCTCCCACTGCTGATTATCCTCGTTCCAGAGATCGTCCAGTACTAACAAAAATTTCTTCCCCTCGAGATTTTCTCGAACCTTATTTACCAAAACATCGTAATTTGATAAATTATCAAATTTCGCCAGAGTGATGGATTCCATAATTTTCATTAATATTTTTTCGACATCAAAATCTGTAGATACACAAACCCATATTTTTTGATCGAAGTATTTATTTACCAATTCATCTCTGTATACGAGTTGCGCAAGGGTAGTCTTACCAAGACCACCCATCCCCACAATGGAGATAGTTGAAACCTTTTCTGATGATGATGATCTGTTCGCCTTTGTTAACATGTCTACTATTTTAATCATATCATCCTTCCTTCCCACAGTCTCAGAATCGTTTATAAAGGATGCAGTTTGTCGGGTCTGGTGCTCACTACTTTCACCATGAAGTTCCATAGAAGTATTAACTGCTACACTTTGTAAGCCAAACCTGTGCATATCTTTAGTAATTTCGTCTAATCTTCGGTTAATATCCTTAATTTTCTTGGCCATCTTGAAAAGAAAACAAAGTGGGTTGTTGGAAGAGGAAACGAAATCGAGTAACTTATGCTTCAACCAGTCCCCTCTCTCACGCCGACGCATGGTTTCATAGGAGAACTCGTCCAGGACATCATCAGCATCATATGCCACGTCTTTGAGCCATCTCAACCAAAGTCTCACAGCTTCTTCGGTCACTTGCCTCCCTTCGGCATCAGCTACAACGACAAGAATCATCTCCATGGTTCTCTGAAGCTTTCTCAAATCATCTTTGACGCCCCAAGCCAGACTAATCTCTTGAGCGACAACAGGAACCAATTTTTTTAATATTTCTGTTACGCCATTTGTAAGAATCCCTTCAAACGCCATAGTGATGATGATATACTTGAATTTTGTGAAGATTTAGAAATCAATAAATAAATCACAAACTAGTTGCTTTTCTATTATGTTGGAATGAATATTGAATGACCTGAATAGAAGATTTACACTAATATATACATAAGAAATTATTTGTTCCTAGCTTGTTCAATAACGACTCGAATATTTGCTTTCCAGAAATAACAAAGAATCTGTTAATGTAAGGTATTGCAAGTTTTCTGTCACATTAAAAAAAAAAAAAAAGAAAAAGCATTGGAGGGATGGTATTCTTTTTCTTTCTTTTCTTTTACCATCCCTTGTGATCCAAGATCGAATAATCTTTAAGGATTATTGAAATTTCTGCTTTCACAATTCATCTTTTGATTTTTCTCTTGGCCAATACATAATGTTGAGATGTTTCGTACACTTTGAAAGGGACAATGACGATGCATTATCCTTTGCTTTGTCTTTAACTTTTTCTCTTGGGCCAATACATTCTGTCGAGAAGTGGCACCTCATGATTTTGCTACAGAATATTTCAACAAAAACACATCTGAACTTTAATAATTAAAGAGACTCTACTTTAATCCTCGCCTTGACCAGTGATGAACTAATTTCAAAAAGTTCTCTTCGGTTGCAAACACTGTTTGTAGGCTAATGTCGTTGGCATAATTAGGATTTAACATTAGGGGCCAGTTTATATGTGTCAGATCTTTTTCACTAACGAATTAACAAAAACTTTAGGTTTCACTTTATATTAATTTTTTGGGATTTATGGGGGAAAATATTTTGAACTCGCAGCGTGAGTTCAAAAGTTAAATTCGCGGCTCCATAATCGTAGGATCTGGTAAACTGCAAACTTAACCACAGTTATCTAGCCGGATTTTTATATATCCAAGTATATTTTCCAAGATATTTTTCATATCGCATACCAGAATTTTGCTTGCAGTTCTTAATTTTTTTTTTGCACCAAGATAGGATCTTTCATATATCTTATTCTTTTGGAAAACCTGACATTAATCCGAAATAAGAACTTGGAGTTCCAGAAATAAAATCACAAAAGCAAAGCTTTTATCTCGGTAACCTTACTACTGGTAATTTTCTTCTAGAGATAAGAAATACATCTTAATTTCATTTCATCTCAAACGTTCTCTTTTCTGATCACTTAAGCCCCGTTTGGGATTGCTTTTTTTTCAACCAAAAGCACTTTGTAACAAACTTGGAACAAACTTTTACCAAAAATTGTGTTTGGTAAAAAAATTTCAAAGTGCTTTTAGTGAGAAGCACTTTCATTTTAGGCCTACTTTTAAAAGCTACTCAGCACTAGCTTTTAAAAGCAGGAAAAGCAGAAGCTGTGGACCTACATAATTCGATTTAACTGATTATCTATTTTAACCTTGTTAATTTATTATAAAGACAAGTTTTACCCTCAAATATTGTACATTTGACATTATAATTATAATTTTATTTTATTTCTCTATTTTTTTAATTTTTATTTAAAATAATAAATACAATAATAATTAAAATTATTATATAAAAAAATTTATTGTTTTTCATGTAATGTATAAAAAAATTAATAAATATTAAATTGAAAAATGAAAAATGAAAAATGAAAAATGAAAAAAATAATAAATTTAATAATTTTTTTTTTTTTGAAAAAAAAATTAGAATAATAATATTTCATAGCAAACCACAATCATAAATTTTTTTATTAAATAATAAAAACAATTAAAAAATATATTACTTATATTTTATAAATATATTAAAATTAGAAATATAATTTATTATAATAAATTGTATTAAAACTAATTTTTGAAATATGTCTATTTTCGTCATTAACTATATCACTCAAAGACTTTTAAATACCGGTTTACCAAAAGAATTTACAGTTTGTTAATTGCATGTGCTTTTTAAATTATAGTTTACCAAACGTCATGCGATTTATTTTCACAAAGACAAGACAAAGAACGGACAAAGACAAAGACAATAGAAAGCGCTTTTCTAAAATTCACAGCAATACCAAACTAGCCTTTAGTATACCAAGTGAGCCACAAGTGAACCTTATTGGGTTAATAATGGTGTAGGAATAACTTCTGGTTGTATGGAACCACTAAGATACAACTAACTGTCTATTCCATTCAAGACCACCACAAGTGATTTCAGTTAATAACATTAGTTAATTTTGTTTCTTGATTTTTATTTTTATTTATTTTTTATTTAGAATAGACATCTTTTTCTTTTTCCTCTCAATTATCTATATAATTGAATTCTATGAAACAAACATTTTTACTTGTATTTCAATTGTTGTCGATGAATCAGGTCAGGTTATGGTTCTTATTGAAAGCTATTCTTTACCGGAAGACAAAGATAATTCGTCTATTGATGATGTTCAGGAAAAGGTCGACACAACCCATGGTGGATACCATGAATACATTTTAAGTTTCCTGGGAGTTTTATTATTTGGTGGTCATTTTATGAGCGACTCTTTCGGTTGGAGTTTTGATGGATATATTGAATACATCTTAGGGTTCTTGGGAGTTTTATGTTTTGGTGTTGCAAGTTTCTCTACTAATGAGCTTATTAAAGTCTGTTAGAGTGCTAGAAGTAATAACATCAAAATGAAACCTGTCACTATCCCTTGCAATTTTCTCCAAAGCTAGATTAAGATCACGAATTTTATGACCCATCTTGACACAAAATGCAAGTTTATTCTAAGATGAGAAATCATGTCTTAACATGTGTCGCTGCTTAAAATTAATTCCATCAAATTTTGTTTCCAAATATATAAAAGAAGTGTATTTTTGGTGAAAATATTGATTATCCTTTATATTTATGGTAACGGAATTTGTTAAAACAATTAATTGGAAAAACACATGTCAAGACATGATTTGTCCTCCATGCCCCCATCATAAAACGCCCCCATCAAAAATTTACTCATCAAATGGAAAGAAAATACTTTCAGCAAGGAAAATGGAATAACGAATGTCAAATGAAAATACCTTCTTCCAAATGTAAGGGTTAACATCTAATCGATTCCAATTTTCATACTTATCGGAAAAAAAATGGAATAACGAATTAAGAACAAAAAATATTGTTATGCCAAAAGTGAAAACGTATTTGTGGCCACCTAAGTGAAGTTAACAATTTTCTTTTCGTACAAGACCATTTTGGATTTGATGGAGGGAAACCAATGGGTTATGTATCTTTTTTTTTTTTATATGATCCGCGGCGAGACATGTTTTGGTGATATAAAATGGGCAATGAACAAATAGACAATGATCAACTCCCGTGCCGTTACGGCGGCACGGGTCAAGGCCTAGTTCATAATATAATCGCTCTGATTCCTTTTACAGGACCCAAAGGCTAATTAAATAACGTTAAGCTCAAGTTTGCAAAACATTATACAAAGAAAACAAGTTTATAATAGCATTAGCAAAATACCGAACACCGGATAAATGATGCAAAAGAGTACATTGATGGCTTGGAAAGAGTAAGAAACCTGAAAAGTGAAAAATGCTACTTTTACGCCATCCATAATATTGATAAATTGAAAAGCACTTGCAAGCGAGTTTAGATCTTCCTATTGACTTTGAATGGGAGACATATACCAGTAATCTAATTCAAAAAGACCGAGGAAAATGCCTAACACTGGATCAAGAACGTTCCGAACATAGTTGGGTCCACCAACCTTTGAGGTGCGTCTTCCGAATAATAGATGCATAACTTCATCATGCGCAATTAAGGAAATAAGTTATTAGGTGAAACTAAGCTCCCGAAAAAATCCAATGTGCAGCACCCGCTCAGGTTGATCTCAAGTTTAATAAACTTTTCATGCTTGAGATCATACATATATGACTTATCGTCATCTACCTGTACCAATATCATTCGATTCTTGAAGGAATTTCTCAAAACCAAATATCTAAATCCACCAAGGTCACCTGTTTCATGGATAATAAACATTTTGGTCCAAGATTGGTGTACACCATAATTCTGCATCATCCATATCTCGCAACCAGTTTGGTATTCACTACCAATTAGAAAGACACCCTCCCAATAGACGAACACATATTCTATCAAACTTGTTTGAGAAATATTGTGGCAATGGAATTTCTTTGAATGCCTTGTTACCAATATCAAAAGAGCCAATGACGCTGTCATGTCCATAACCCCATGGCTTTTCCAGCCAGTGTAAAATTCCTTGAAAACATGCTAGACCTCCGTCAGGACATAGATAAGTTTTTGTGGCTCTTATTTACAATATTCCATGAATTTGATCTCAATGAATAGATAATGATTTCAGTAAACCTTCCAGGACTATACGCCATCCGTGTAAACCAATAATCCTGTGTTTTCAAATCGTAACAGAACACATAAAAGATATGTAAATATATAAAATCTCTCGTTTCCATGTCTGTTGTTGTTCGTGGTGGTATTTCCTTGTAGTCTTTAGTATATGGATTCCAAACGATAATGTCGTTCTGATATGATCTATAACAAACTAAGCCGTTACAAGAACCTAAGATACGTTGGCATTGATGTTCCAAAGGGTAATCAATACGAGCAACATTATTACTTAAGGTTGAGGATGACGAGTCGTAGTCAACATAACAAATCTTCCGACTACAACTATTATATACGATACCATGATCACCATAATCCATGGAATATTTGAGTTGGAGTTTAACAAAATTAGGGTTTTTGATAAGATTGTTCCAAGACTTGCATACACACCTGAATCTGAAGATCGACTTTACGGGTAACTTTGAAAGGATGTCAATGATGATATCTTCGGGAATGCTCGACATTGCAGCTGATTGTTGTTCTTCGATCAGTTGCTACTTCCTTGAACAATTATCGAAAGATCAGTTAGGCATCTAGGGTTTGTTAAAATTAGTTTTCAACTATCCTTGATTATGAATGCACTGGGGGTGTAGGAGCAGAAAATATGTAACAGAGACGTCTAGAGATCTAGGCAAGTAGCTTAGTTAGATACAATCGTTTGTAGGAAATAAGACCTTGCTAGCTCTTATCCTAACTAGTCAGCCCTAAGGGCGTTATTGTAACTCGTGTACATCCTTACCCCCTTTATAAGGGAAAGAGAAAGATGTTAGGGGGCTCTCTCCTTCTTCCACAACCTAGAGCTAACAAGAACTCTATCCCCTTTAATGGAGTTTGTATGTAACACTTCCGATTATAGTGAAACCCGTGGATGTAGGCTTCATTAATGGCCGAACCACGTAAAAAACCCTTGTGTTCATGTTTTTACGAAGCCGCTAGGAGCTCCACAATTTGGTCGTCTGGTTGGCAAGTTGGGCGT
>JAJJWW010016199.1:0-283718 GCA_023531295.1 Papaver armeniacum
CCAGGCCCAGGTCAATGGTCAAAGTCGGTCAACTATCAAAGTCAACTTAGGTCAAGGTCAATGGTCAAAGTCGGTCAACTATCAAAGTCGGCGTCGGTCAAGATCAATGGTCAAAGTCAACGGTCGGTCAGCGATCCAAAGTCAACGGTCGGTCAACTATCGAAGTCAGTCGCACCCCAGCCAATTTTCGGTCTTGTAGCAGCAATGCGCTAACCAATTCTGGCCAAAAACTCTTCCCACGCCAACCGGTCTCTCCAACCATGCCGGCCCGGCCTCCATCACACTGCTGCCGGCCATCATGCACATCAACCATCAAGCCTAGTCCCTACCCATGCGGTGTTGTTCACTTGACAAATGTCCACCTGTCTTGCCGGCCATCATTTATGCGAAATTTATCATGGAAGCATAAATGTGCGGTTTCATGCGGTGAATTCCAGGCGGTTTGACCATACGGTACTAATTGCGGCAGTTTTCGGCCATGCGGTACTAAATGCGGCAGTTTACGCCATGCGGTACTAATTGCGCCGATTTCATACATGCATAATTAACTCCATTTGTTTCATACGAGAATTGATGATGGAGGCATGAATGGCGATTAATGTAATTTATGTTTATATTTAGATATGGGCTGTATAAATAGGGAGAAGCGAGAAAAGGGGGAAGGGGAGCGAAGAGGGGAAAAAATATACAATGTAATTTTACTATCAATACAAAATCACTCCCCAAGGGTATTCGCCCGTGGACGTAGGCAACCTATGCAGAACCACGTTAAACCTCTGTCTTTCATTTTTTTCTTCAAATCGACCTCTAACCCAAAATACTCACCAAAACTATCCATTCATCGTGTTTCGTGCCCAAAAGTAATTTTGGGTACAAACACTGGCGCCGACTAAGGGGACCACGAGAAAAGGAATCGTGTTTTCCCATTGAGAAAAATTGTGCAAAATGCTTCAAAATCATGTCCGTCAAAAAGCAGTTTGGACGTCTTGAAATTCACTTCTGCTGGTCCAGGTTGAACGAATGCTTCTTTGCGGTCGATCGATCGCAATTGTTGCGAGTCGGTGATCGCAGCTGCTGCCGACCTTGTAATCACGAATACCGATCAAGTTGATCGCAATCGCTGCAATCGGTCGTTGTTCGAGATCTGCTAAAACTATTACCTTGAACTACAAAAGCTGCATCACTACAAAGACCGAGTGAAATCACCCCTAGGACGATCGGTCCACGGTAAAAGATGGCGTAAAAACATCATCAAAATTGGTCTTTGGATATTCGATCCACAACATGGTTGGGTCGATTTTGATTACGATCACTGTGATCCGGTGATCGCATTTCTTTGCATTCGATTAATCAAAGTTCTTTGGTCAATTGATCGCATGGCTGCTGCAGATCCGCTTCATAGTCGAGAGGCCACCAAGGCTCGACTCATTGGAAATTTCGCTAAGATTGCTGCCGGGATGTTCGATCCATGAGTATATTCAAGTCCAAAGTTGGAAAAATTTGCTTCCCAAACAACGTAGTGTCTACGTGTTCGAGTTTGTAAACGTCAAAATCACTACTGTCATGATCGCAAGGTTGTCAAGTTGCCTACATCTCAAGGTGCTTGAATACCCCAGGGAAAACCCCCAGAAAAGCATCTCAGAAAGTTCCAGAAAGGGCCACAAAAGTGCAGCAAAACCATGGTGAAAGGTCCATGTGAAACAGCAACAGTCCCTGGAACCGTTGCTAAAAAAATAGAAAAATGTTACACCAACCGTTGCAAGGCAATAAAATACAACAATTCACAAAACTGTTACAAAAGATCGAGGGGAAAGATGACAGTTCATGAAAAGCGTGGCGAAACGTTTCAAAATAAAAAAAAATAAAAAAAAATGGAGGCCGGCGGCCATTACGAGCGGCGGCGGCGAACGGCGGCAGCGGCGGCCCAAGATCTGTACACCCTTTTCAGGGGTTTCGTTCACCTACCTTTGTTTTCACTCACCCACGTCAAAGGTGTCCATCACCCACTTCAGAGTTCTTCGATGCTTCAAGTTACATCAAAGTTCGATGCGCAGCAAATGACCACCGTGATTTTCTTAGGTACATCAAACTTCGATGCTCCGCGATACATCAAAATTCCATTCTCAGCAACAGTTCGATGCAATGGTGGTACATCAACCTTCGATACTTGGACACACGAGGCAGATTGATGCTCCCTGGTACATCCATTTTCGATGTCTGTAAAACATCAAAATCAAATTTTTTAAAAAAAAAAAAAAAAAAAAAATGCCGACGGCAAGACCCGGCGGCGGCGGCGAACAGCGGCCCGAGCCGGCGGCCTCCTCACCCACTTCTGGGGTATCTCTCACCCACGTTAAAAACCCTCACCCACTTCTAGAGGTTTTGTACACCCACTTCCATTAATTAGGAGAACTTCGATGCTTCTTGCAACATCAAACTCCGATGCGCAATGAATATGAACCGTTGATGCGCTTTGGTATATCAAACTTCGATGTTCTGCGCTACATCAAATTCAATTCTCAAAAAAAGTTCGATGCTTCATGTTACATCAAATTTCGATGATCTGCGTATGTCAACCGTTGATGCTCAGTAGTACATCAAACTTCGATGCTCCAGACTACATCAAATTTCAGCAAAAGTACGCCACGTCAGCAGTACCTAGTCGCGTTATTAGTGCCACGTCAGCATTCCGATCGACGATCGCGCCCGTCATCATTCCCATGCCATGTCAGTGAGATCACGTCGTCATTCAATGCCACGTCAGCAGGCCACATCAGCGTGGTAGTCCGGTCGACTTGCCACGTCGTCGGCGGCGGACGCGCGATCAAAGAAAAATCTTGTTTCGCCGATAACTCCTTCATTTTAAGTCCGAATTAGGTGATTTTTGGCTCGTTGGAATCGCCTTTCAATTTCCTACAATATGGAGGTGAAAAATCTTGAGTTTGAAAAAATTTACTACAGTAGAGCTGATCGCAGCTGCTGAAGCACAGTTCCGTGGCAACTATCTTCAATCCAGTTTGGACTTAACTGGTGCATTCCAGCCCCACAGACAAATCAATTTACTAAGTCGAGACGAGACGCTAAGGCAACTATACTAGTCATCGTCGCTGGAAAACACCAGCATAGCCAGTGGGCATCCTAATCATTTCATAAACGAAGTCGCAATAACATTTCCAATATGGTAAGTATACAATTTACATGTTTTCGCATCTTTTCATTTATTCATGCATACTTTTGTTCAGTAAGACACCTTTAATGTGGAGAGAATCTTCTCACGAGGGGATGCACACATTTCAATTCTGCGCGCATCTGGAATAGTGGGATTGTCCCCCCGCGCGAATTCCAGATAGCAGACATCTTCAAAATCCCATGCGCGAGCAAAATGCATCAAGGCAGTGCACCCCTTGTGCGAGCATTGAGCGACATGACAATCACTATCTTACGAGGCGAGTTGCATATCACTTCAATGTGACTAAGTAGCACTTGGGGGCGAGATATGTAACACCTCATGATATGAAATAACTCTTTTTGGGGCGAGCTGCGTAACACTCCATACGCAGGGGCGAGTTACATAGCACATAATTGCAATGCGGAATTAAGCTTGCAGGAAAATCGAAACTTGAGTAACTCAAACCCCGTAATCCTCCAACGAGTTGCGGGATTAGAGAGGCGAACGTACACCCTAATATTTTTACGCAATTTTTATAATCATCGTTAATGTTAAAGCTGCTATAGTTATGTTGATTGAATTATTGTACTCCAGTTCAAAAGCAAGCCGCACTTTTCGGTTGGACGCAGCCGATGCAGTCCATTTTGCCTATAAATTACTGTACTCGAGTTGGACGCAATCGATGCGGTTGCACTCATTGCCCATGGAATCTTTGTCTAGTTTTATTTGTGCGATTTACACCTAGGTTTATCGAAGCTGTTTAAATCCAGTCCCTCAAAGAAATTCTTTATTGATCCGGTGATCGAAGCTCTCTATGGTCGGCTCATTTGTATTCCTGCGGTCCGGTGATCGCATTCTTTATGTCGTGTTAAGTCAGCTACTGCATAGAACCCGGTGATCGAAAGGCTGCTGCCGATCCGGCTCTGTTAAATCGCCCCCTGGAACAAAAGGTGATCGAAGCTGCTGCGATCGACTCCATTTGCAATTCTGCTGAGTCCGCTGTCCGCAGCTGCTGCGGTGAAAACTCATCGTTCCTGCGGTCCGGTACGCCGTTTCTTTGCGGTGT
This sequence comes from Papaver armeniacum, assembly GCA_023531295.1. Taxonomy (NCBI): domain Eukaryota; kingdom Viridiplantae; phylum Streptophyta; class Magnoliopsida; order Ranunculales; family Papaveraceae; genus Papaver; species Papaver armeniacum. The sequence goes on from JAJJWW010016199.1 coordinate 4,236, forward strand.
TATTAATCGTTCTTTGCAATCCGGTGATCACGACTGTGCTGAGTTCAACTTTGCGCAAATCGGCTGCGAACCCCGGTACGATCGAAGGCTGCTATGCAATCGGTATGTTCGCATCTCCTGCAATCCGCTGATTGCAACTGCTGCAATCTTGATTCTGCTCGTTGCTGCAATGCGATCCGGTGATCAGAAACTATGCGATTCTAACTCCTTAGTCCGGTGATCGCGATTCTTTTGCGATGCGATTTTGCTGTCGCTCTGCAATCCGGTGCGATCACATTTCTTTGCAATGCTCGATCTTTGCTGCGAGACCAGCGATCGGCTGCTGCGATCCGCTACTGTTCGCAACTCCTGCATCGGTGATCGCGTTCTTTGCCGTCGCGATTTTGCTTTCGTCACTCTTGTAGTCCGACTAATCGCACTGCATTTGCTTGGTGCGGTTTTGCTCGTCGCTCTGATCCGGTGATCACAGTGCTGCCAGAGACCCGACTTTACTCAATGTTGTTACCGCTCATTTCCAACATCACTCTGCTCCATTATCGAGCTTAGTTGCATCACTTGATCTTGTTTTTGCAAAGACTTGGGGCGACCAGTTACGATCTCACAATCAACGAAGGCGGTTTTATTTACGCTCAAAGAATGAAATTTACTCTTGGGGGCGTCTTGATTTAGTAAACAACAAAGGAAGTTCGCCAATCACCTCAATATCAATAGTCCACACTTGGGGCGAGTTTTATCATTGACTAAGGAACACGAAATTTTTTCTTAACCCCCAACAAGTTGGAGGTTAAGAGGGGCGATGTTTGTACCATAAGTAAAAATACCACTTAATGGGCCAAATTGATACTTGAATCATCTTTTGGTCCTCATCCAAGCCCACTAACCGATCAACCAAGGCGACCCACCGATCGCGCATGACAGGTCAATGGTCAAAGTCGGTCAACTATCAAAGTCAACTTAGGTCAAGGTTAATGGTCAAAGTCGGTCAACTATCAAAGTCAACGTCCGGTCAATATCAATGGTCAAAGTCAACGGTCGGTCAACGGTCAAAGTCAACCGTCGGTCAACTATCGAAGTCAGTCGCACCCCTAGCCAATCTTCAGTCTTGTGCGGCCAATGCTTCTAGCGATTCCCGGCCAAAAACTCTTCCGCGCTGACCAACCGGTCTCAACCATGCGCGGCTAGCCTCCATCCACACGCCGGCCATCATGCCTATCAACCATCAAGCAGTCCCTACCCATGCAATCAATTATTCTGTGCACAAATGTCCACCAATATCATGACCATCATTTATGCAGAATTTATCATGGAAGCATAAATGTGCAGTTTCATGCGAATTGAATTCCAGCAGTTTCAGCCATGCAATATTCATTTCAGCAGTTTCAGCCATGCAAATTCAATTCTAGCGGTTTCAACCATGCAGTACTAATTGCGTGATTAGTCACCACGCGATACTAAATGCGTTGATTTACGCCATGAAGTACTAAGTGCGTGATTTCATACATGCGTAATTAACTCCATTTGTTTCATACAGAATTGATGGAGGCATGAATGAGCAGTTAATGTAATTTATGTTTATATTTAGATATGGAACTGTATAAATAGGGGAGAGCATAAATCAGGAAGGGGGGAGCGAAGAGGGAAAAAAATATACAATATAATTTTACTATCAATACAAAATCACTCCCCATGGGGATTCGCCCGTGGACGTAGGCAACCTATGCCGAACCACGTTAAACCTCTGTCTTTCATTTTGTTCTTCAAATCGACCTCTAACCCAAAATACTCACCAAAACTATCCATTCATCGTGTTTCGTGCCCAAAAGTAATTTTGGGTACTAACAATCACCTAAACCGACTAATCATCAATCAAAATAAAGATAAAACCTTGATTCGAACATGTTAATTTAACTATCTATATTATTAATACCTGAATGGGTGATTCAAGCTTTAGCTTTTTTCCGAAGGAGAAGAGAGATTCCATAATCTAGCTTGAAATTCATCACTTCCACGTTTGTGTTTGAAGATGCTAATACTTTTTCTCTGATTCCTTTGAATATTGAACTTCAATAAACCTGGTTTGATAGATGATTACGTTGTTTTCTAAAAAAATATTTTGGATATTTGCTATAGAAAATTGAATGTGTGTCAGAGAAGATCAGGAAACTAATTAAAAGTGATGTCTTACTCGTTTTAGGGTAAAATCGTGTATGTTTTTTAAATTAAAAAAATTGGACATTTCCTGAAGTTTCCTAGCCGTCCAATTGAAGAAAAAAAATTCAATTACCCAAAAATTTGCAGAAACTCTTCACAGAATTCAAAGACAACATGAAACTGCAGAAACAAACAGAGATACAAACAGATAGAATCACATAATCAAACAGACCAGAGAAATATAACTTACCTCTGATTTGCAGAGACTCTTTCACCACAACGATCTTCTAGATAGCTCAGAGAGAGGGGTAAAACACCCTAGAATTTGCTGAACCAAAAAACCGTAATTATGCCTAAACTAAGACCCTAAACTACAATAATCTTGCAAATCTTATTAGAGCCCTTAATAATTCAAAATAAAAACGAATCAGAACCCTCAATATCAACATCGGGTATTTTAGAGAATAATCGAGAAACGAAGAACATGTTAAGAAAAATTTAATTATCAGCGGTAATTCAGTTCAAGGGAAGAAGATAGGACATTGATGTACATTACCAACACCCCCAGTTTTATTGAACCCTTGCAAAAAAAAAAAAAAAAACGTAGTAAGGGTTCGACCGATGAAAACATACAAAGAAATCAAACGTTTTTATAGAGGTTTAATTATTTTTGGGATGAGTCACGGTTAGTCAATCCTTGGTTCCCACCGACCATAAACAAGCAAAATGCGCAAACATAGTGCTTGACCTAAGAAGATAATGATATCCCTACGTCCCATCGTTTTAATTTTTACACTTTGCTCGCTAAAGGCTCATTTTTCATCAAAGGGTGATTATGGTGTTTACTGGGAGCGTGCCAAAAGAAAGGTATGCATCCTATGACGAGTTGTTTTTTTTTTTAGTACAAAAATCCTATTACGACTCCTTCATTTGGTCATTGGTTACATATAGACATGGGCCTCTTTTCTTTCCGAAATGAAAGAAAGAGTAATCGAGGAAGAAACCCCAAGTGTTTTCTGTGTATAACACTTCAAAAAACCGATGCTGGGTATCACCAATGATCAAATCATGAGTTCATGACTAGACCGTTGGCTTTAACGGGTACCGTAGAAAATGAAGTAGCTTTTTGGCCTCCTCTCTTGCTAAAGCGCCTCGCGAGCATAGAATTGTCTGAAATTAAGACCAATCACTTAACATGGTGGCATTAAATGTGATTGTGAATACGACTTAATTTTGACTTCAAATCAAAGCGAACATTAGAAGGACATAAGAAGTGCCTGACATGGTGTGGTAGCCCGGCTACGGGGGAGCACATATGACTATCCAGTTTCACTCAAGAGGAAGATTGGGTAGAATCTTTTTGGTGCAAGTACAACACTATCATCCTAAGTTTCAGTTTCACCTAGCTTCCTAAATTCATCCATACGGTCCCATTTGCCTAAGCAAGTTAGGTGGGAACATGCACATTGTCCAAGTTAAGGTAGATATATGCAGTCACATATCGGTCAGAATTTTATCCGTACTCAGAATGCTCAGGGCCATGAACAGAGGGTAGTAGCAAAATCGACTACCCATGTGTGTTCATAATTTGAAGATGGGTTTTATTTAAAGTTCGAGAATTTCAAAGTTTTAGATAAGTGTTCGGTATTGGGTAGTTACCAAAAGTTTTTTTGTATTCACTGGAACGATTGTTCTCTCACCTTTTCAAGGTGCTATTTCTAGTTTAGGTATAGCAAATTCGACTATTGTTCAATGTGGTAGTAGATTGGACTATAAGTGAAGTGTTTGATATTGGGGACTGGGGACTGGGGAGTTGCAAGAATTTGATATCTGTAATTACTGGACTTGAACACTGTAAACAGTCTTGAGGGCATATTTGGAGGGCAAAGATGGCTTCGGGGAAGCTTGGATTATTGCAGATTCATCTTGTTCTTAATTGAATACTTCCCATCAATACTTCCCTTACAACCAGATGGCCTTGCAAAGTTGCAATCCGAAACAAACAAGAAGGATTGACCTACTTTTCCAAGACCATTTTGTTATGATGTACCACGTTACGTCTAGCATATTTTTTTCTGAAGAAAAGAATGATGGATTGACCCAGTTGGACTCTCTGCAGAAGTTAGATTGCCTAGTTTGGTCATAATTTAAAATTCGCTCAGTTCTCACCTGAAGAGAAGACCCATGGGAAGAAGATGATCCTATTATGAAACTGGGACAAGAAAATCAGACTTGCAACACAGAACATTCTGGAATAACACACAAGCTTGGCATACTTGTTTTGCAAACTTCAGAAATACGGCAATAGAACGAATTTGAATATAACACAAGTTTTTCAACAGAATACAGGCGATGATGATACCCTTAACAGGATTGTAAGCTAAAGATGATGATAAGAGCAGTATCACAGGATTTTGTGGGAGTTTATTCTCCTCAGTTCTTTCCCGGAGTGAAGAGGTGCACTTGAGAACAATTTACAATATGCTACTCAAAACAGTTATGCAAACATAGAAATACTGAGTAACACAAGTTTAGGATACACACCTGCTATATAGAAGACTAATAGTAATTAGGGAATACCATAAACTCAAAACCAGTTTACTAAAGCAACAATTTATTTAATAACCAACAAGAACCAAATACGATGATAACACTGCACTCAACTGTTAATGCAGTGAATGAAACATAAGGGAAATCCTAAAAGAGAGAACGAAAACATTAACATAAAGTTCCTCCAACTAAGGGAACACAAATGATACCAAATCATCAAGCCATAGCTGAAACACCATCCACAGACACTCTAGTTACCACCACGAAGACGGAGGACAAGGTGAAGGGTGGACTCCTTCTGAATGTTGTAATCAGCAAGAGTACGACCATCCTCCAATTGCTTTCCTGCGAAAATCAAACGTTGCTGGTCTGGAGGGATCCCTTCCTTATCTTGGATCTTGGCCTTAACATTGTCAATAGTGTCCGAGCTCTCCACCTCAAGAGTGATGGTTTTTCCAGTCAAAGTCTTAACGAAGATCTGCATACCACCACGTAGACGAAGCACCAAATGGAGGGTAGACTCCTTCTGGATGTTGTAGTCAGCAAGGGTGCGACCATCTTCCAACTGCTTTCCGGCAAAGATCAACCTCTGCTGATCTGGAGGAATACCCTCCTTATCTTGGATCTTGGCCTTCACATTGTCGATGGTGTCTGAGCTCTCCACCTCAAGAGTGATGGTCTTTCCTGTCAAAGTCTTCACAAAGATTTGCATACCACCACGTAGACGAAGCACCAAATGGAGGGTAGACTCCTTCTGGATGTTGTAGTCAGCAAGAGTGCGACCATCTTCCAACTGCTTTCCGGCGAAGATCAAACGTTGCTGGTCTGGAGGAATACCCTCCTTATCTTGGATCTTAGCCTTAACGTTGTCGATGGTGTCAGAACTCTCAACCTCCAAAGTGATGGTCTTTCCAGTAAGGGTCTTGACGAAAATCTGCATACCACCTCTGAGACGAAGCACCAAATGGAGAGTAGACTCCTTCTGGATGTTGTAGTCGGCAAGAGTGCGACCATCTTCCAACTGCTTTCCGGCGAAGATCAAACGTTGCTGGTCTGGAGGAATTCCTTCCTTATCTTGAATCTTAGCCTTAACGTTATCGATGGTGTCAGAGCTCTCGACTTCCAAAGTGATGGTCTTACCGGTCAAGGTTTTGACAAAGATTTGCATACCACCTCTAAGACGAAGGACAAGATGAAGAGTTGATTCCTTCTGGATGTTATAGTCAGCTAGAGTTCTTCCATCTTCCAACTGCTTACCAGCAAAGATCAAACGTTGTTGGTCTGGAGGAATTCCTTCCTTATCTTGAATCTTAGCCTTGACATTATCGATGGTGTCTGAGCTCTCGACCTCAAGGGTGATGGTCTTACCAGTAAGTGTTTTCACAAAGATCTGCATCTGTTAATCAAACAAAACACAACAAGATCAGACTAACAGATCAAGAGAATCATAAACTAACAGATCAAGAGAATCATAAAACAATAAAACTATAAATAAACGGAAACTAAATCAACAGGTCTACTGTCATCCTCATAAAAAAACATCGAAAATTTAGACGATCAGGAAATCCATAACAGTTTAAAACCTAATCAAGACGATCAGGCAAACCCTAGCACAATTATAATGCTACACAATCTAAACTTACCATCACAATTACAGATGATTAGGAAATTTAAAGCAACATATGCTAAGAAAATTTAAAGAATTCGGAAATACTACAAAACAGAAATCAAAACACTACGAATATCATCATGGATATGTTGATTTGCTTCAAATTCAAATTACAAACAAACTAATTTATTCAGAATTCATAATATAAAACAGAAGGCAGAGAAGAAACCCTAATTTACCTGGAAGGAGAATTGAAGAAGAAGATCCTTTAGATCGCAAAAAGAGAATCTAAGAGATTAATCTGAGAAGAGAACAGGAGGATAGATATTGTATAGAACAATGCAATGGAATGGAAAACAAAGGCTGTGAAGGTCTCTATTTATAACCCAAAAAGAACAATCTTCAATATCAACACGCAAAAGGAAATCCCACCCGTGACGGAACCGCCTCACAACAAACCAGTGATTGTACGACACGTGTAAACCTGCCTTAGTTATCTTTTTGATAAGGTGGTAAGGAATCTTTGGCCAATACGAAGAAAACGGAAGAGATGAGGTCAAGAATAGGTAGGCGTTAAATTTTATGCAAAAGAAAAGGATCACGGCGTTAAAAATAACGGTGTAGCGAGAGTGTAGGACCCACTCTTTTGAAGATGTCCCCGTCTTTGGTTTGTCGTCTCTTTCCCGGATGGAGTCTGTAAAGGGAAGGGGCAATAATGGGTTTTTGCGTTGTCATCGTCCTTTAATTAATTTTTAGGTGGGAAATAAATATAGGCTGGGTTTGGTAATGCTTTTATTTTTCCAAAAGCACTTTCAAAACCTATATATGTCAATAATTTTTGAAATTGGTGTTTGGTAAAAAAAAAATCAAAGTCTTATTATCCAAAGACTTCCTGATTCCTCAATTTTTAAAAAGTTTGGGGAGGAGGAGCTTTTAAAAAAAATTTCTACAAAAGCATAATGAATGGTCCCACCAAAATTTAATGCTTGATTTAACTTTTTGTCCTATTTTATTTTGTAAATGACAAAAATTACCCTTAAATATATATACAATCAATTTTTATTTCTTATATTTTATTCTTTAAATATTATTATATTTTATTTTCAAACTATTGTATGATACCATTTCATTTAATTTGTCAAAAATAAAAATAAAAATAAAAACAAATTTTAAATAATTACTTAATTTTAGTTTATTTTTTGTTTGAAAATTATATATTTAAAATTGGTTAAGTAAAAATAATTTTTCTTAACAATCATAATTGGGCCGACCGAGCGAAGCGAGGGAGGACCCTATATATGGTGACTTTGTGTCAATGTGAAGCGTGACATTTTTTTCCAATTAGACACAAAAGATTGGATTTGGTTCAACGATGAAAGGACGACATTGTCCTTCCTTGATTTTTTTTCTTCTTTAAACAGACGTAAATAATTACAAAGTTAGAGGACATTTTTGCAAAATAAAAAGCACAAAAAAGCGGAATAGATTTAGAGGTCTTGGGGTCGAATCCCGGCCACCTCCAAAATTTTCATTTTTTTCCTCCCTTCTTCTTTTCTTCTTCTTCCCATATCTAATCTATTCTTTCTACCAAAACGAAGCAAAGTAAATCTCTCTCGAATCCTTTCTTCTTCCTCGAAATCGAAATCCAGCCATCTTCATCAATTTCACACCCTAAATCTTCATTAGTTCATTTCGTCTACAACCATTAGTTCTTCCTCGTAAATAATAACATTAAAGCCAAAACCCCCAACAAATCCAATTGAACCAACACCCCATGGAAGACTTCAAGTTCTGATGCTTATATCTAATTCCAGATTACCACAATCCCCAAATTCAATTGATTCATCATCCATGTCATTGCATTCCAAATCGAACCCATTTGAAATCCTTGAGAACATTAATCAACGCCAAGAATAAGCCAACCCCATCTCCTACACCACCAGTTGTTGTAATCTACCATGCAAACCTCAATTCATCACCAGCATCTATTCCTATCATCGAGACCACACCCAATTTCAACTGCAAATCGATAAATCAATAAATCCCATTCACCCACAGTAACCCAGCTTTATCGCTTCCATACAAACCATTGAAATCCGTTGATGGCTAATAAAATGTTGGAATAAGACGTATCATTTCTGCACCCATACAAACCCGTCTTCAGATTACATCAAAACCCTTAATTCAATTCCACCGATTCTTGTTGGAAGAAGTCTTCAAATCCATCGTCGCAAATAAAATCTAAGCACCAGAAAACCCCAATCAAGTACAGTCAATACCCTATCTATTTGATTCTCATATAATCATCAATTCTCGCCTTAACCATTCTCTACCATTCACATCTTCAAATCAAACCCAACTTCAGTTCATACAAAACCCCGAGATTCAATTGCTTATTGCAGTTGCCATTGTTTCCTGAATTCGCAAACTATCAGCTAATATGGCAACCAACACCAACCTCTTCTGTTCTCCGCATCACCATTGATCGCTGATTCTCAACAACATCAAGCTCAACTCTTTCCTCATTTGTATCAACTCTCAAATAACCCATTCAACTCGACCATACCAACCCCCACAAAACGAGATTTGCTGCTGCTTGTTTAAAGAAATGAGAATTTTCTTTTGTTTTATCAAGAGACCAGGAATTAGCCACGTCCCATGATGTGCTTATTCTTTTGGCCGACACATGGCTGACGATGCCACGTCATTCACTTTCTTTCTCTTCTTTTCTAGTGCACAATACTAAGAGAATCCTTTGTTTACATTGGTATCTCCCTGACTGCAAAAATCCAAATTCATTCTCACCGTCTTTCGTGGTGCTGGGAGCCGATGTTGATGCTTTTTATTGCAAAGCCGTATCGTTTAGCCGTTTTTTTGTATGGGTGATCGGATTTGCTTGTCATATCTTTGTTTTATAATTTTGCTTTACAAATCTACAAATCTAATTCCATACAATTATAGTATAACTAAATTGTAAGGCAAAAATTTAATTTTGCGTCAATTTTTTCGGTCGGCCGTCCCACCGTGGCAACGGTCATCTAGTAATAGTAATAATTAGTAAATTTAATATTTAATCTATTTATATTTAATAGTAAAAAAATTTAATTATTTTTAACCCCAATAAAATTGAATAAAACTATTTTTAGAGATATGTCTGTTTTTGTCATTTGCCACAACAACAATGGTTGAATCTAGTATTTTACCAAACACACTTTGATTGTTTTTTTAATCAGCTTTAACTTTAATTAATATTTTACCAAACGTCTAACTGCTTTTCTCTCACAGCACAGCACAGCAACGCACAGCAGAAAAGTGCTTTTACAAAAGCTGCAGCAATACCAAACTAAGCCATAGACTTGGAAAAGGGATAAAGGAATGGTCAGGATTTAAGTTATAATATCTTTAGATTCCGAAAAAGGAGGATTTTAATCATAAAATATTTTGAACGGTCATGGACGACTTATTATTGGTTTTAGGCTTTTATTAACTTGTATACCCGTATACATGTTAAGGTTTAATAAAGAATTATTTTATTTTTTAAAAAATTGTGTTTTTTTGTCTTATTCTACTAGAAATTGGTTTTTCTTGCACTAAAAACAACAAATCTTGTTCCCAATGCAAAGAATTACTGATTTCAATGCAATAAAACAAACAAATCTTGTTTATAATGCAAAAAATTATTGTTTTAGTGAACCTTAACACGTATACGGGTATACAAGTTAACAAGACCCTTGGTTTTATTGGTGTCAATTGGGTGTCCATAATTCGACCAGCTCTTTGCATACAATTCCACTACGCTCTCTCGAGGCGCAGGGTCCACTGAGATTTAAAATCAAATCCTTAAACGTTTTGGCTTTGGATGGTGGCCGACAAAGAGGCTACAATTGAAGTTTCTTAGCTTTGTGTGTTATCGAGATATTCAATTTGGTCAAGGGGTTGGCGTTTGGCACAGTTGAAGTTTCTTAAATGGCTCCTAGCTTTGCCTTGCTTCATGGTTAAAAAAGATTCCTATCAACGGCCAGTCTCACCGTCACAGTTGAAATTTCTTGAATGCCTAGTTTGCCTTATTCTTTTTTTTTTTTTTTTAGAAAAACTTAGGCAAAAACAGCCTAAACAGTTAACATGGTAGCAGAAGTGGTGTTGAAGACATTACCATTACCCCCGATCCTTAAGTTCTTACAATGCATAGCCATATTAAAGACACTTGAATTAGAAAGTCTATGAATAGTAGTAAGTCCTACTAAAACAAGAAAGATGGTCTGCCGATGCACATCTATTGTGTTGTTAAGAGCTGCATGATAGTTCAGTTGGTATCTTCCTTGGACATCAATGTGGTAGAGCATTTTGAAGCGAGCTAGAATTTCATTGGTTTCAGCTTGGATTTCGACATTTGTGTGCTGCATTTTTCTGGCCCAATCGAAAGTTAGATCTGCACCTCCTGCTGCTCTATTGTGTCCTGGATATCCTCTAGTCCCTGTAAAAAATTTAGTTTGTGAGATCGGTGAAATATTGTAGGTGTTCATGATCTTGTAGGGTGCAGATATGTAATTGTAGTCCAAAATCACCCATGAGAGTAGCTGGCAGTATCAGTGGTAAGAGTGATATTCTCATGACTATAATGATATTGGTTGAGGATGTGGTGTGGTGTGGTAGATGATGCACTCTGTTATAATCATACATGTGTTGTTGTATGTTGGTAATAGTGAGAGGGGCATTTGGCTGTGTGTGCCTGAAAATGTAGTCACATCTAACTTTCCAAATGAACCAGCAGGTGGTTGCATAAATTCTGCTGTTCTTACTAGAGTTTTCAGAAATAAACCAGGTGTTCAACCAATCCAAGAAATTGGTATTATTATCAAATAATCCATGAGTGTCACCTTGCAGGGATTGCCATACACAAGTAGCAGCAGGGCAGTGGAGAAACATGTGAGTCATTATTTCCTCTCCACAGCTACATAGTTTGCATAATGGGTCGATATAATGTAGGATGCTTGAAGTTTTAGCATCAGTGGGTAAAATTCCATGTGCATATTTCCATGGGAAAATTTTGATGACTGGAGCAATATCCATGTTCCAAAGGTATTTCCAATTGCTAGTTTGGATATCATTTCTGTATAGATGGTCCATTTTAGCTTTATGAAGAAATTTCACTGTAAAGTTCCCAAAATCTTGTATCTTCCTCTCCAGGGTGAGGTACAATGTTGTGGATTAAAGCAGAGATGTTTTGGGGGAACCAAGCATTAGTGAGATTTAAGTTCCAATCTCCATATGGAAGTAAGAGATGTTCAACCATAGTAATTTCATCAGGACATCCAGATGGTTTGGATACTTTTGTTGATATTGAAGGAATCCAAATATCCTCCCAGATTCTAATTTTCTTCTCATTGCCAACTCTCCAAGAGCTATGCTTTTGGATGTTAGTTATGCCTTCTAGAATTCCTTTCCAAATCCAAGAATCTCCATCTTTTGGTTTAGTGTCCATGTTAAGGACATTTCTACCAATGAGATACTTAGCATCCATAAGCTGGTACCAGAGAGAATCTTTGTCCCTTTCCAATCTCCAACCTATCTTTGTTATTATTGCACTATTAAAGAGTTCCATGTTTTTGAAACCTAAACCCCCCATCTCTTTGGGTTTGCAAATAGCTGACCAGGCTTTTGGGTAGTAACCTTTAGGATTTTGTAAACTTTTGTCCCAGAAGAAGTCTCTTTGTAGCTTGTTAAGATCTTTGCAAGTTTGCTTTGGGAGTTTAAAGCAATTCATTTGGTAGATGCTGGTGGTGGAGGTGACAGAGCTGATGAGGACTTGTTTGCCAGTAGGATTTAGAGGGCTATTTTTCCATCTAATCAGTCCATGTTTCAGTTTATCCACTCCACGTCTAAAAGATATAATCTTGCTTCTGTGAGTAAACAGAGGAGAGCCTAAATATTTATCATGGAGGTTTAGAACTTGAACTCCCATGTTACTACTGATGATGCTTCCAATAGTGGGATCAGTATTATTGCTGAAGAAGATCCCAGATTTGTTGAAGTTAATAAGCTGACCAAAAGTGCCACTGAAGATGTGAAAGATGTCCATAAGATTTTGACTCTCCCTCTTATTGGCTTTACAGAAGACCATGCAATCATCTGCAAATAATAGATGGTTTATAGATGGTGCAGTCTTGCATATTTTGATGCATGTTAAGAGACCCAAATCCTCAGCATTGGACAGAGTTCTTGAAAGAGCTTCCATACAGAAGAGGAATAAATAAGGAGACAATGGGTCTCCTTGTCTTAATCCTCTAGATGGTTTAAAGAATTTATCTAGGGAGCCATTGATAAGGACAACAAAAGTTGTGGTAAATATATGGTGGATTAAGTTACACCAGAGTTGAAACCAATCTTCTTCATAATGGCTAGAAGGACCTCCCAATCAACTCTATCAAAAGCTTAAGCCATATCAATTTTAATGCCCATACTCCCATTTTCTCCCTTTTTTCCTCTCCTAGATTTCATAGTGTGGATTATCTCATGTGTTATTTCTATGTTGTCAGAGATTTGCCTACTAGGAATAAAAGCAGATTGATAAGGGGAGATAATTTTGTTAAGAAAGGGCTTCATTCTCTGAGCAATGAGTTTAGAAATTATCTTATAGGTGGTGTTGCAAAGGATAATAGGCCTGAAGTGGCTTGGAGAAGAGGGAGTATCTGTTTTGGGTATGAGGGAGATGAAAGTGGAGTTCATTTCTTTGAGCATTTGGCCTGAGGTGAAGAAATGTTGCAGCATTTTGACAATGTCAGGGCCTATAATATCCCAATTAGCTTGAAAAAAGTTTATAGAGAAGCCATCAGGTCCTGGAGCTTTATCACCTGCCATACTGAAGATTATTGTAGCGCCCCCAAAGCTAGCAGCTGACTAATCCAAGAGATTAACTAAATACAGAGGCACTAAGAATCTAAATCAAATACTTAAATCTGCTACATAACTTAACCCAAAACTAGCCTCACTCTGAAATAAATATATACAAACGCTCCTCTCAAATGATACATAAACCATAGTCATTTAGTTTACAAATAGAATATACAACATAATAAACATAGCAGAAATTAACCAACTAACGGAATCAACTCCTCGAAGCTTCCGCTGCGCAACTCTGATCTGTCTCTAAAACTGAAAGTGGGAATGGGTGAGCACATCATCCCTAAAAGGGGTGCCCGGTGAAAATAACATTTAACTTTCAAGTAATTCTTGGAATGATTTGAAAACAATTCATGTTTTCCCAAAACACTAATAACACAATCAATTTCACAGAGGTAAACAATCATGTATATGGAACTAACTCCTTCGTCAAACAACATATAAAATTTGTGTCAACCAGTTCCACACTTAATAATAATATTGTAGTGTATCGCCCTAGCCATTGCATAAAAGCTGAAAGTAAGTAGGTATAAATGAAGGAGCATTATCCTATATACCACAGATGGAAATTCTCATTTTCCAAGCAATCAAATGGAAATTCTCATTTCCCAAACAATTCATGAAGACAAACAAGGCATTACAATTCCTTTCCAAACAATGGAAAGATTAACATAAATAATAGAACTTTCGTAATCAAAGTTAAACAATGCATGGAAAGCACAACCAGACAATACATGAGTTTGTTAAACATAAACTTTTGTAAAAGAAATAACAATGGTTACAAAAGAGTTAAATATAAATTCCCACCTCTTCTGATGACAAGCCACGCCTACCTCGAGATCCACGATACACTGGTTCATTCTTTGAATCGATCGTTGTTAATATAGACTAACTGTTAATTACACAAGAACTCTAAGAATCCAGCCAAAATGGCTCAAACAAGAATCATACAAGTCTATGACTTTACACCTTTTCATTCTCTAACTTTAATATTTCTAAGGGTTTACTAGTCCAATTAGGTTGATTCTATAGTCCATAGCTAAGTCTTATGAATATCTCCAACTTTGTAGAAGAAACCAAAGGCTAACTCAGACAAAAGTGGTCCAAAACATCAACATAAGATAACTAGTCCTAAGTCCAAGTTCTCTAAATAGGCCCATTAACCAAAGGCCTGGTCTAATTGGTCAATTGACGGTCAACGTCTGGTCAGAATAAGTAACAATCAACGTCTAAGTCAGAGTCAAAGTCCAAGTCTCGGTCAAGGGTCAACAATTAAGGTCAGATCAACTGGTCAATGACTCAGGTCTAGTGACTCAGTGAGTCAAGCTGATTCGACTGATGTTAACAAGGCTAACTCAACTCAGTCAGATTAACTGAGTCAGCTAAGGTTAAATCAGATAAATATCTAACTGGGATGACAAAACAACACAAGACCTAAGCTATTACAGCTTCAATTCCTACAACATAACCTTTTTCTTCTCATTTCAACTTCAATCAAGTTAAAGCTACAGTCTTCATTACAACAAAGAGACATATACATTTCAATTAAAACTTCATGATTTAACTTCAACTACAAACTTAGCTTTACCTACAAATGCAGTTGCAATATTCCACTGAGGATATTCAATTCAACATAAACTAATTCAGATTGCTCTTCTTATCTACACTTCAATAGTCAATACTATCTAACTCAGTTACCATAATTTCATAACCCCAACCCTCATAGTTGAAGCAACATTATTACCAACTTCTAATTTTACTACACATTTCATACATATATCCCATGCACATTCAACACCTTCCTATTAGTTAAACAACATCACTACCAATGCATACACGCATAATTGATTCAATCTCAGTTCTATCACCACCAGATTCCTTAAACACCACTTCTTTGCAATTCTAAATGTAACTAAGTTACAACTACAACTTCAGTTTCATTATTAATTCCAAACCAGCCATGAACAACCTCAACTGTAACATCTTTCTTAAAAGATTCCACAACACTTAATTCATCATATTTATACCAATTCATAACACCCACATTCAACATAATATCACAACACCACATATTCTTATTCTCATACACACAGACAACCACCAACTGCAACTATATCTTTTTTCTTGATTCACCAACAACACAACCAAAACTCAATCTTCATAACAATTTCTATCGAACCATAATTCAGAAACCAAAACATATAATTCAAATTCAGAACAAGGTAAATCTAATTCCAAATCTAATTGATTTACCTTCTCTCGGTTTCCGGACTTCAATCAACTCCAGCACCACCATCAATCTTCTTTAGATTCTTCGTCGGGAAACCCTAACTTCTAATTTTGGGAAGAACATGAGGAACCCTAATTCTGCAATTTCTTAATCAATCTTCATAACAACTCCACGACTTCCATTAAACACTAATTAAGAACAAACCCATCTTTTAATTTCTCCTTAATCACCTTTAATCGAATTCTCGATCAATTACAGAAACCCTAACTCACTGATTCTTCAATGGTTCTTCACTGAATCAACTTCAAGTCTTCAATTAAACAACTACCCATGACTCTTCATCAACAATAACTCCATAATTCATCTTCTAAATCTTCAGAACATCATTCAACTCTATAAACCCTAATTCATAACTTCTCTGATTTAATACTTCCTCTTCTCTCTTCGTCCAACCAAGAACAACACCACCTCCAGCAACAACCCATGACTCTTGTCTAATTATCTCGACCTCAAAACCTCAGAACTCTAAAAAGAATTCACCAGAGGTGAAGAACAGAAGAAGGAGAAGAATGAAAGAAGAAAGAGAATAGAAGAATGAATGAGAATAAGAAATAAATGTGAGTTTATCTGCTCGGTCTGGCTAGATAAGACCAACGAGAAATGATAAAGGCAATCTCCCAAATGATATGGGCATCCATGTCGGTTTGTCTACAAAATGACTAATCTGCCCTTCATACTCATCCGATGATATCTTCTTCGTCCGGTATCCGAATGACACGTTCGAGTAGTCCATTCCGCGTAACTTTTCGAGATCTATCTAATGATACTAATTTCATATATAGGTCATTGTTAGATTAATTTCTATTAATTAAAATTCAAGTTAAACTAATCGAGTCACTATCGGCTAATTCGTCACTTGACTGGTCTAATAGCTTTGACAATCTTGAGGGTCTTTACATTCTCCCCACCTTATACATTTTCGTCCTCAAAAATTGAATTATCCATCTAATCTTCAAAACTCCCCACCTTATAGAGAAATCCTATCTCTTGTCTATGCGCAAACAAAATGAAACAAAGCACAAACCTATATGGCTTTCTACAACTAAAATTTGTGGCTTTAGGTTCCAAAGACTAGTTTCTATTTCAATAAGTTACTGGTTCTAATTACGAGAGAAGATACTCTATAACAAAGTTTCTAAGTAAAATTTGGGATCTAGCGGTCCACTAATAGAAGCAAGTCTCCCTTCTATGTCTAGTGATACAAGAATGCAGTTGCCCTGTCTAGGTTCGCGACGCTTGACAATGCATACCTACGTAACAAGTATCACAGGAACACAAAAGAATTACCAACCTCACTATTCCCCAGTGCTGGATTAACTAAATATTAATTTATTAAGATTAATTAGTCTTTAAACTTTTTTCGTAACTGGTGTAAGTCTGATAAATTTACTTCGTAAAATATTTAAATAGTTCACATCATTTTAAGTAATTTAATCATCAAAATTTATTTATTGTTATTATTATTTATTTATTTCATCATTATAAGTAATCCAAATTCGATTCACGTCAATTTATAATATCTGATATTTTAACTTTAGTGTGATACTATATATATAAATTTTCCAAATATTATCAATTATAAACTTCTTACTAATTTAATTACTCAAATACTTTTATCAACTTTGTTATTATTCTCGTTATTCTTAGTTGATAGTCCGGTTGGTACACTAAGCGTCAATCTTTCGAATATAATTCTACATTCACGTAAGGATTGGTATAACAGATTTTTATTTATTCATCTCGAATCCGTATACTATGTCTTGTTAAAGATTAGCGTTGGTAACTTAATATGGTTTAAGTTTGAGTCTTCATAAAACTATAATATATCTTGATAGTCTTTAGCTTTTACTATTAATAATAAGTATAAGTATCTTATTCATAGGCAAAATTATTCTCCTTTAAATTTAATTTTGTACTAAGCATTCAAGTACTATAAATATCACTTCATGTGTATAATTTAGTGATTTAGTGAATCATTTATTGGACTAAAGATAATGTATAATCTGGTTAACAAGTTTAGTCTCTATTTTATGCACTATATGACATCATGTTCTTAATCCTAATAGAGTAAGTCTTATATTAACTATCTGGTTTAAACGCAAAACATATAATTCTAATTTTTTATTAGTTAACTTTGCAAAACTTAACCGTGGATAAACACTAATAATTTTCCATAGTTATTTAATCCTAATCGGTATTTTATCGCTATATATTTGTTAATGGGATTTTAATTTAAGTTATGCTCGATATAATACTAATTTAAATTCTAACAGTTTAGGTTCGTCATACTAATTTTCCATTTCAAAAGGTAATTAAATCTATTTACGAAAAAGGATCCTATTAATATACAAATTTATTTTCTTTTAATTCTAATATTACACTAAGCACCTGAATACCATTATTAATACTTCATGTATATTTGTTTCATTTTAGAGATTTATTGGATCATTTGTTAGACTAAAGATAATTTCGGTACAAGATTACTGACAAGGTAAGTCTTTTTAATTTATATATTATATCCTCGCTTTCTTAAGTCTAACACCTAATAAGTATTATATTAACTAACTAGTTTAGACGAAAAATATCTATTCCTAATTTTTCATTTGTTTAATTTACAAAACTTAACCATACATAAGCGTTATTGATTTTTTCATAATTATTTAATCATAATTATTATTTTTATCGTTATATATCTTTATTGAAATTTTAGTTAAGTTTAGTATGGTACTAATTGATAAATGTTAATCATTACTTGATTAAAATTATTATTACTATTATTTTCATTTATAATTACTATTATAATATTATTATTTATTAACATTGATGGTTTCAACTAATCTTACAAATATTATTTAGTCCCAAAAATATTATTGACACTTATGCAATTACAAATTATTGATTCTACCTATAAGTCAAGGTATTCAATAAGTTTTTATGTGACCTTCAAGATTTATCAATAGTACTAATCTCACTATTTTTAGTATTGAACTGTCTACGTGTTCACATTTTTTTTGGTTAGACTAATCTCTAATCTTCATTAACTAAAGTTATTGGTACACCCTACAACTTTTACATCATACATATACAAATGATCAAACAAACAAATCAATCAATCAAATAAATCTTTTAATTATTGATAGCTTTTAGTGATTAAGATTTATCTCACACCCCAACCCAGTTCTAAACTAGTTTAGTTCACTAACTAGCACCTGATGCGTGTCGTTTACACAACAAATTAATAAATATATTTCCCACTAATTAACTGGTAATATAGCGGTAGTAAGGATCGTTCCCACAGAGAGCTGTGTAATTGATAGGTTATTTGATCAGCAAAATAAAGTAAATAACAAATGGGGATTGGTTTTAAGATCAATAAAAAGATAATAAGAAAACAAAGATGATTAAGGAATCATTCGCCGTCACTGAACATAAAATACTCGTTTATTCCTTGTTAATTTTCTATTATCACCAACCGTAGAATAACAATAAGCTTTGTTATCCCCGGAATTCCCGTTGTCACTGGATACGGAAGCGCTCGACTACCAGATTCTATACATCTGAGCCACCATGAATAAGCTCTCAAGGTGTAACCCATCGAATGCATTATGTTTTGTGAATTAGGTTGATCCTAGCATCAGACGCATAAGCTCGGTCTGCTTACTAGTGTCATCTCTATACACAATTGCTTAATGTAATCCCTCGATGGAAACTTTTGCGATATACTACTTGTGTATGGAATTGAGTGACTATTACACGTATCACCAATCCCAATACTAGTAGAAGAATTATCATTAAATTAATTCAAATGGCCAGTTGAATAACCCAGTAATAATCTTAGACGATAAAAATAATAGAGACAATCGACAAGAAAAATCAACTTGAAATAAACTCGTAAAAAAGAATTAGAATTCCATTATGCAGGACTTTGAAATCATCCCTGATCAATAAAATTTAGCTACACATGAATTTACTAAAACCCATAAAAATATATATAGAAGAAGAAGAAAATAGCTTGGTTTCCCTCTAATGGGGTAAACCCTAAAATATAAATTAAAAACCTTTCTTCTCTCTTTTATTTTCTGTCTCTCTCCCCGAAGTTGTATGTGAAGCTCGGCTACACAAACCTTTATATAGGCCTCCAACTAAACTTACTCCGCGTGAATTCCTCGTTGGATAAGGATCCATAGTCGGCTAACATAGTTTCAAAATCTTGGGGAACATGTTTCTTTGATTCGGCGACTCCCGAAGTACTCTAACAAAAGGGCTACGACTTCTGGTTGGATAAGACTGTAGTGGGACCCTGCAGGGAACAGGTGCGGCTTATTGTAATGCTAGCTATACATCCAATTATATATTCCCCGTTGTACCAAACTCCCACGTTTCCATTCCGGTCGATTCTTTCTACTGCTTGGAAATCTTATTCGCATCTATCCTCAACAACAAATCTTCCCAACTCTCGGTTAAGAAGATATCTGAGTTATCCCATATCCAAGTTCATTTCTTATCAAACTCGAGTTCCCTGTTTATCTTAATTTCTTAGATAACTCAGCTGGTTTATCGTTTAAGAAAACCGGTCCAAAACTTCAGAAGCAACACGTCTTCTCCATCTCGTCCCTATTTTGCAAGCTACATCAAACTCCATCGAGCATCAACAATGGCAGCAAGCCATAACCATCATCGACCGCAGCAGCTCCATGTTTATCACCATCTTCACTGCCATTGTCCGTTACCAACCAGCGACCACTTCTTCCATCCGTCAGTTTTTATCACCATCACATGATCATCAACGTCACTATCTTCCGCCAAGAATGACAGCAAACGCCCTGTCGAATTCTCCATATATTCCATCCTGTTAACCTCCTTATATCGATGATCAATGATCAACAACATCATCTTCCTATCGCCCTTAACACACGATACCCGTCTGTCTTATCTCGAGCTCAACTGCCATGGTTGGCAGTATCAACAACCTCCAATTCGATACCACAACAACAGCACCACCAGTACGTCATCACTTCCCATCAGCATCACCGAGAATCAAAACCAAACTCGAGTTTTTCTTCTCCTGCTTCACTTTTTCCTATCTCAAGCTTCTAAGATGACTTCGAGCTTCGTTTATCCCCATAACGACCAACCAAACAAGACTCATTATTTGCCGCTAGTTACCCATGCATACGAACGTGGTCGTGAAATGAAGAAATGCAATTGCGCCTTTTTATTATTTTGAATTAAGGAAGATGACAGCCTTGAGTCGAACATGTTGTCTTTGTTAGTAGAATTCAAATTCTGGCTTCCCCATTTGTAAACGACCGAACTGCCTTTAACAGTTCCCTTGAACTCAACTGCCCCTTAACAGGAAGGTTCCCCTTAAAAATCGGTTGGGGTGCCAATAGCATTTCCTTTTAAAATGACTGTTTTGCCCTTTTAAACTTCCAAGTTCTTGTTTTGCTCATAACTTCTTTATACGAACTCAGAATGACTCCGTTCTTTCACCGTTGACTTCGTCTTTTCGTCGTCTACATAATGATAACTAGAAATCCTCAGTTTGGACGAGTTTCACCTGGCCTTTGGCTCTTCTCCACTTGTAGACTTCACTTTTGTAGCGCTTTTCAGTTTTCACTTCTTTTTTTGGATGATTCACCTAATGAATGACAAATACAAGAAAACAAGCGTAATATACAATAATTTGCAAGAAAACCAACAAATACTAGCATGGAATTAACACCAAATATATGTGAAATATGCACTTATCAGCACCGGCTAACTCTATCTTTTCCCATGTAAGATCTAATAGTGAGCTCTGATACCAACATTGTAGCGCCCCCAAAGCTAGCAGCTGACTAATCCAAAAGATTAACTAAATACATAGGCACTAAAAATCTAAATCAAATACTTAAGCATTCAATTAATAAATATGATACATAACTTAACCCAGAACTAGACCCACTCTGAAATATATATATATATATACAAACGCTCCTCTCAAATGATACATAAACCATAGTTATTTAGTTTACAAATAGAATATACAACATAATAAACATAACAGAAATTAACCAACTAACGGAATCAACTCCTCGAAGCTTCTGCTGCGCAACTCTGATCTGTCTCTAAAACTGAAAGTGGGAATGGGTGAGCACATCATCCCTAAAAGGGGTTCCCGGTGAAAATAATATTTAACTTTCAAGTAATCATTGGAATGATTTGAAAAAAATTCATGTTTTCCCAAAACACTAATAAAACAATCAATTTCACAGAGGTAAACAATCATGTATATGGAACTAACTCCTTCGTCAAACAATGTATAATATTTGTTTCGACCAGTTCCACACTCAATAATAATATTGTGGTGTATCGCCCTAGTCATTGCATAAAAACTGAAAGTAAGTAGGTATAAATGAAGGAGCAGTATCCTATATACCACAGATGGAAATTCTCATTTTCCAAGCAATCAAATGGAAATTCTCATTTCTCAAACAGTTCATGAAGACAAACAAGGCATTACAATTCCTTTCCAAACAATGGAAAGATTAACAGAAATAACAGGACTTTCGTAATTCAAAGTTAAACAATGCATGGAAAGCACAACCAGATAACGCATGAGTTTGTCAAACATAAACTTTTGTAAAAGAAATAACAATGGTTACAAAAGAGATAAATATAAATTCCCACCGCTTTTGATGACAAGCCACGCCTACCTCGAGATCCACGATCCACTGGTTCATTCTTTGAATCGATCGTTGTTAATATAGACTAACTGTTAATTACACAAGAACTCTAATAATCCAGCCAAAATGGCTCAACAAGAATCATACAAGTCTATGACTTTACACCTTTTCATTATCTAACTTTAATATGTCTAAGGGTTTACTAGTCCAATTAGGTTGATTCTATAGTCCATAGCTAAGTCTTATGAATATCTACAACTTTGTAGAAGAAACCAAAGGCTAACTCAGACCACAAGTGGTCCAAAACATCAACATAAGATAACTAGTCCTAAGTCCAAGTTATCTAAATAGGTTTTTTTTTTTTTGCTAGGTCTAGTTATCTAAATAGGCCCATTAACCAAAGGCCTTGTCTAATTGGTCAACTGACGGTCACTAACGGTCAAGGTCTGGTCAGAAGGAGTCAACTAACAGTCAACGTCTAAGTCAAAGTCAGAGTCCAAGTCTCGGTCAAGGGTCAACAATTAAGGTCAGGTCAACTGGTCAATGACTCAGGTCTAGTGACTCAGTGAGTCAAGATGATTCGACTCAGGTTAACAAGGCTAACTCAATTCAGTCAGATTAACTGAGTCAGCTAAGGTTAAATCAGATAGATATCTGACTGGGATGACAAAATAACACAAGACCTAAGCTATTACAGCTTCAATTCCTACAACATAACCTTCTTCTTATCATTTCAACTTCAATCAAGTTAAAGCTACAGTCCTCATTACAACAAAGAGACATATACATTTCAATTAAACTTTATGATCTACAAACTTAGCTTTACCTGCAAATGCAGTTGCAAGCTTCCACTGAGGAGATTCAATTCAACATAAACTATTGCAGATTCCTCTTCTTATCTATACTTCAACAGCCAAGACTATCAAACTCAGTTACCATAATTTCATAACCCTAACCCTCATAGCTGAAGCAACATTATTACCAACTTCCATTTTACCTACACAGTTCATACATATATCCCATGCAACTTCAACAACCTTCCTATTAGTTAAACAACATCACTACCAATGCATACACACATAATTGATTCAATCTTAGTTCTATCAGCACCAGATTCCTTAAACACAACTTCTTTGCAATTCTAAATGTAACTAAGTTACAACTACAACTTCAGTTTCATTACTAATTCCAAACCAGCCATGAACAACCTCGACTGTAACATCTTTCTTATAAGATTCCACAACACTTAATTCATCATATTCATACCAATTCATAACACCCACATTCAACATAATATCACAACACCACATATTCTTATTCTCACACGCACATACAACCACCAACTGCGACTATATCTTTTTTCTTGATTCACCAACAACACAACCAAAACTCAATCTTCATAACAATTTCTATCGAACACTAATTCAGAAACCAAAATATATATTCAAATTCAGAACAAGATAAATCTAATTCCAAATCTAATTGATTTACCTTCTCTCAGTTTACTGACTTCAATCAACTCCAGTACCACCATCAATCTTCTTTAGATTCTTCGTAGGGAAACCCTAGAACATGAGGAACCCTAATTCTGCAATTTCTTAATCAATCT
The DNA here is from genome assembly GCA_023531295.1 of Papaver armeniacum. Classification (NCBI taxonomy): domain Eukaryota; kingdom Viridiplantae; phylum Streptophyta; class Magnoliopsida; order Ranunculales; family Papaveraceae; genus Papaver; species Papaver armeniacum. The sequence goes on from JAJJWW010016199.1 coordinate 28,013, forward strand.
TCATAACAACTCCACAACTTCCATTAAACACCAATTAAAAACAAACCCATCTTTTAATTTCTCCTTAATCACCTTTAATTGAATTCTCGATCAATTATGGAAACCCTAACTCACTGATTCTTCAATGGTTCTTCACTGAATCAACTTCAAGTCTTCAATTAAACAACTACCCATGACTCTTCATCAACAATAACTCCATAATTCATCTTCTAAATCTTCAGAACATCATTCAACTCTATAAACCCTAATTCATATCTTCTCTGATTTAATACTTCCTCTTATCTCTTCATCCAGCCAAGAACAACACCACCTCCAGCAACAACCCATGACTCTTGTATAATTATCTCGACTTCACAACCTCAGAACTCTAAAAAGAATTCACCAGAGGTGAAGAACAGAAGAAGGAAAAGAAGGAAAGAATAAAGAGAAAGAAGAAGAAGAAGAAGAAGAAGAAGAAGAAGAAGAAGAAGAAGAAGAAGAAGAAGAAGAGAATAGAAGAATAATGAAGAATAAGAAAAAAAATGTGAGTTTATCTGCTCGGTCTGGCTAGATAAGACCAACGACAAATGATAAAGGCAACCTCTCAAATGATATGGGCATCTAGGTCGGTTTGTCTACAAAATGACTAATATGCCCTTCATACTCATCCGATGATATCTTCTTCGTCAGGTATCCGAATGACACGTTCGAGTAATCCATTCCGCGTAACTTTTCGAGATCTATCTAATGATACTAATTTCATATATAGGTTATTATTAGATTAATTTCTATTAATTAACGTTCAAGTTAAACTAATCGAGTCACTATCGGCTAATTCGTCACTTGACTGGTCTAATAGCGTTGACGATCTTGAGGGTCTTTACAATTATACTTTTAATTTCAGTCATATTTGGGGTTTTGTTGATGAGGTTGTTGTCATGGCTGTTGATGGTGGTGGGTATGAGGTTTATGATCTCAGGGTTTATGGTTATGGGCTAAGCAGTGGACATAGCAGAGAAGTGGTTGGTAAAGCAAGTAACAACTTCCTGATAGTCAGTTAGCCAAATTCCATTAGCATCTTGAATGGTATCAATTTTATTTCTCATGATTTTGCATTTATAAGCTTTATGAAAGTAGTCAGTGTTCCTATCACCTAACTTGATAATTTAATCTCTGCTCTTAGTCTTCCAAAAGCATTCTTCAATGTCCATCCAGTATTTGAGGTTATTTCTGGCTAACTTTAGAGCTTCTCCTCTATCTCTTCTGAAGTACTTGTTGTGTAACCAGTTCAATTGGTTATTACAATATTTAACATTAGTTTTGATATTCCCATACGCTTCCTTATTCCAGATTCTCAGTTGGAGTTTGATATTCTTGAGCTTTCTGGAAATTAGGAATGCACTTGATCCTGTTAGCTATTTGCTTCAGCAATCAGCTATAATTGCTTTACAATCCTCATGGTTCAACCAAGGGCCCAAAAAATTGAAAGGAATTTTACCACTCTTCTAGTGTGGATTAGAATTTTGCAGGATATGATGATGGTCAGATCCAATAGCCAGCATATTGGAGATGGTGGTATTGGGGAATAAGTGAAGCCAACTATTATTAGCCAGACCTCTATCTAGTCTCTGTTCAGTGAGAGCAGGACCAGATCTTTTATTGGACCAAGTAAATGAGCTTCCAGTAAATCCAATATCAACTAAATCCAATTCAAGGATTTTTTTTTTGGAAGCAGCTAGCTTCAACTGTATCAATAGGGTGGACACTATACTTCTCAGAGTCATGGAGTAGAAAATTGTAGTCCCCAATAATCAGCCAAGGTAGCTGGTTATGGAGAGCAGTGTTTTCCAATTTGTTCCATGATTTCATTTTTTTTCCAACTCATAAGGGCTACCATAGTATCCAGTGAACAACCACTGAGGGTTGTTGTTAGTGGTGATGGTAGCATTAATATGGTTTAGAGAGTATTCAGTGATCTCAACAGTTAAATAACTTTTCCAAATTTGAATAAGTCCCCTAGCAGTACCACTAACTCCTCTTGGTTTCACAAACCAAAAGTTTTCCACATTTAGCTCATTCATGAGCTTTTCGATGGGAGTTTTCTTTTGTTTGGTTTCAGAGAGAAAGATGATATCAGGTTTTCACTTATTTAGCATATCAGTAAGGTATTTTTAGTATCTTTTGTGCCTAGCCCTTGACAGTTCCAGGCAAGAGCTGTAAAGAATTGCCAGAAGTATGATACAATTGGATACTTAGTGATATTTCTTCTAGCAATGTGATCATAGTAGGTGTAAGTGTAAAGGGTGTCCAGGGAGAGAAGAGTTATCATTATATGATTAAAGAAACTACTAATGGAAGTGTAGGAACATTTATTGATCTTTAAAAAGAGAAGAAGCTTGAGAGTTACCTTGTGTTCAGTGGTGTTGTCCTCCAAGGTACCATTGGCCAGAGTCTGAGCAGGGGAGTTGGTCTCTTGCTTTTCTGCCATCTCTAAATCCAAGTCTTTGAACCTTTTGGGTGCTCCAGAGTGCTTTGGGTTAGGAGATTCCTCCTCCATTCTGTTGGTGGGTTTCTTTCTCTTTGGTTCAGCAGTATCAGAGTTTGAATAGTGGTTCATCTGAGTTTCAAATTGATGATTCTTTTTCTTTGCTTTCCAGGCTTCCTTCTTCTTCTGAGCTATTTCAAGGTCCATTCTTTCTCTAATTTGTGCCAGAGTGGGGAGGGAGTTGAAAGGGGATGGCTTATGAGGAGGGGAGTTTGGGAATTTTATGGGGTTAAAGGTTGTGACTGGAACTGTATGGAAGTTGGTTCCTTGAGCTCTTGCAGCAGCTTTCAAGTTTGGTTTTTTCTTATAGTTGTTGGTGAGCTTCTTAGCCAGTTCCATCTTTCTGTTCCTCAGCTGACAAGCAATCACATCTGGCTATTGGGATAGTGCTGTTGTTGAGTCATTTGGAAGAGGTTGAGATCCAAAGATTTGGGATGGTCACTTGAGGATGAAGCTAAGTTAGCAACAACACTTTCCAGTTCCAGCTTTTTGGCTAGTTTCATTTTGACTTCAAATTCCATAGCAGCATCTTTGTCAGAGTAGGATCTATGGATGATGGCTTTACCAACAATGATACTTTTCTGTTTTTGAGAAAGTGGGGATTGAGGTGGGTTGTTTGGAATGTTGACAGCATGATGTTGATTTGGAGGGGTTGGACATGGAGGGCTTGGATGATCAAGAATTCTACAAGCTTTGTAAAATTTGATACCATTAAGAGCATAAGCAAACTCTAACCAGTGAGAGTGGGTAGTGATTTCAAATGCTTCAATCCCAAATTTCAAAGGTTTGGTGACATCCATGTTGAGCTTTACTTCCATGTTCTTTTCAAATATGTCCCATCCATAAAGTTTCCTAGCATCCTGAAATATACCAGCTGGTTTAAGGATGTTTCTGATATCAAGAATGATATGTTTAGGAATCCTTTTAATCAGGAGCCAGATCATGACTTTTGAGAACCTCTCTTCATATATAAGATCAGGGCCTCCAACATGAACTTCAACTAGAACCATGAGTTTATCAAACACACCTCTTGTTCCTCCTCTCCTCAGAGTAGCATAGTCTTCCTCATGGGTAAGTCTCAGAATGTAAAAATTTCTTCTTCTATTCCATATTTTTATCTCAATTCTGCTGAGCATTTCCCAGTTTCCATTGATGAAATTGCTAACTCTGGAAGTTTCAAAACATATATTGCTACACATCTTTTCAATGAAACACCATTTCCAGTCAAGTTGTTGTTTTGGTTGGATATTTTCAGGATTTAGAAAAACTTTGGGAAACAAGTCTTCAGGTAAAGCCATGGATGATTTTAGTTTATCTGCAAGACTATCAATGTTGTTGGGGTTTGAGTTTGAGGAAGAAGCCATGAGGAGAAAGGTGAATTGTGGGTGAAGGTCACTATGGGCATAGAAAGTGAGTAACATGAGGGTGTAAGATGGGGGGGAAAAAGAAATTTAATTTGAAAACTTATCACGGGTGGCTGATGGTACAAGTTTGTCTCAAGGTGATGCAATTTTTGTTTGTAGCTGAGGCCAATGGTTAGGTTCCAACAATTTTCTTGGTGAGCTTGAAGTACATTGGTTGATGTAGACTTTTGCCTGATGTGTTGGGAGCTGGCTAATGGTTCTTGGAGTGTAACCCTGTGACAAAGTTTAATATTAGAGAAAAACAAGAGTTTTGGAGTGTTTTTCCACTTGCCTGAGTTTGGCAAGTCATTATCCTGACTTTGCTGTGGCATTTGTTGACTTTCTTATCATGACTTGGAAGTGTTTTCTTGAAGATCTTTGAAAGCTCTTGGGTCCACATCTTGGTAATCGGGTTCACTTAGGATCGATGGGTCGGTTTGCCTGAGAGAATGTTATTAATCTAGTGTTATTGTTAGCAATCCAATTTGGCCTAGATTTGTCGGATGCATGAGAGTGTCTGTTGCCATGTGTAACTAACCGCATGATATGAGCCATTAGTGACAGTTTATCTGCATGCATAGATATTGTAGAGCCTATAATCATGGCTAGACACGTTTACGTCTGAGAAGGTGTCCTTGGGAAGATAATATAAGATAAGAAGAGGTAGATGTGATTAAAGGCAAGGATTTGAAGACAGTTGCTCTCCCCAGTATTATAAAATATAACTGTGAGAGGAAACTCTTCATTTGCCTTACCATTCTCAGTAAAAAATTGTTCCAGAGAAGTTTATCATCAAGTTTCAAAGAAAAAAACCAGACAACATGCCTCGAGTTCTTTACTGTGAGGAAGGAATTCTAGAATAAACTCCTGAGATATTGGAGGAGCATACTCTGAGTTGGTATAACCCCAACTATCTTATCTCCAGTTTGACATATGGAATTGCTTTTCCAAATCGTCGTGAAGCAATCAATTATACCCAGAATTTCAATTGGCATTGGGAGAATTTTCGGTATAATCGAAGGGTGAAAATGGAGCAGCAGTATGATCAGATCCCTCCTGGACGTGGGTTCATGGTGGTGCGACCAAGATTTAATTACCCATATCCAACTCAGGTGAGTTATGTTTTCAGATTGCTCCATGCATTTCCAATTTTTTTGATCTGTTTTCTTTAGGGAATTAATCGAATGTGTTTGTTGCATGGGAATGGTGGTGGGGAGAGGGGTATACCAATGGGATTCCAATAAAATAGAGCTGGTGATGATGGTTGGGTGATCTTTGCCAACAGTGTGCATGAAGTTGGCAGTGGAAGCGGTACTCAAAGGGAAGATGCATCCACTCCTGTTGCTGGTGATCAAGGTGGTGTAGATGATCAAGGTAATGATGGTACTCTCATGTTCCAATTTCTGTTAGTCGTGAGCCAGGACATGTGTGGAATGCAGATGGAGTTTGGGTGATGTATGCTACTCATCCACAGCTTGGTCGGATGGTGATAAATGAGGGTGTTGTACTTGTCAGAAACCGGTATGTGGTGACTGGTGGAGTCCGTTAGGGGTTCTTTGCCGATGTGATGTATGCACCCGTAAGAGCAGAGATACGCAGGATTGCTACCATTCCCATTCCTCCCCATGTTTTGGCCTTTCCTCAACTCGATATGTTGTGTCATGTGGTTGGTAGAATTGCTGCTAGAAAGTTATTGCATTCTAGAGTTGTGAATATCATTACAAATTAGGGAATAAACTAGAGATAGGGCCTCATTATAAATCAAGAAATTGGGGCCAATTAGCGAGATGAAGGTATATGAATTACTTACTTGAACATACCTGAGTAGAAAATTTTCATGAGAGGTAGAAAAATTGTATGAAGAATCCTCAAGATGTAGAGTGTCGGGAATGTAGAGAGGTAGCACCAAAGGTTAATAAATTGATGGTAGTCTTGTGGGAGTTTATGAGTACAGGAGATCGGTTCAGTTTAAGGGTCTTCAGAGTTGGTTTTACTGAGCTGTCTGTGATTCTTTGTATTCCTTCTGTTCATGTGATTTTTGGTAGATTGCCATTGAGGAATCCTTGGGATTATGTTGTAGATGCAATTGCAATGACAGAAGTGCGTCTGTTTAGTGAGTTCCATTGAATTATCAGTAATTCTGGTGATTTTGGTGACTGCTACGAAATTGGTAATTGTTGTGACTTTTGTGAGATTCATGGTCTAATGTAATTTATAGGGAGAAAAAGGAATTGGAATAGCTACTAGAATAAACAGGGAGGAAGAAATCTTCAAGAGGGAGAAAAGATTAAGCTTTTGGAAATTCAGATGAGAATTTCGGTGAAAACGCCGTTGAGAAAGAGCCGTTGAGAAACTACATGACAAACCAACGGAAAGAAAAAGAGCCGAGAGGGGGGAGGGAGAGAGACGGAGGCGGAGAGAAACCGATCAGAAGAGAGAGAGAGAGAGTCGTACAGAAGAGAGAGAAGCATTTCTCAGTTTTAGAGTCTTTTCTTACTTGGTCACATTTACTTAATTATCCACACTAGTTTAGATAATTGTTAGGGGAGAAACCGATCACTTAAGTGCCTTACTTTAGATAATTGTTAGGGGGAAAGCCAATTTTACTAGAGGGAAAATTTGAAAATTTCGATTTTGGGTGGATTTATAAAAATAATAATTCCCCTACCGATAATCATTTTTTAGCTAATCCAATATAACACTGATAACTTGTTAATTAACCATTTTAACAACTAAATCTTGTACACATGTATATGTGGTGGAACTTCTAATATATACGCGGGGTTTGAGAATCGAAGGTATTTACATTTCACAAAATGACGACCAGAACCTAGTGCATAACAGCGAGAGGCTATCTCGATCAATTGGTCCTTATCGTCGTTCAAAACTTAAAAGCAACAGAGGATTTGAAGTTGTTGGATGCACATAAATTACTTACCATAAGAGCTAGAGGAAAAAAATCGAAGTACTTGTTAACGCGAATAGTTAAAGTCATCATCATATCGGGAACACTAGTTGCATCCAAGTACGGTTCGTAATACTAGTAGAGGAATATGTTTTCCTCCATCGAAACAAAAATTTCGTGAGTGCTGATGCGTTAAAAATAAAAAATGATTCTCAATAAGGGGAGAGTTGCTTTTTTAAATCCACCCTTAGATCAGCTTCCCCTTTAATAAAAGTAGCTTTCCCCCTATAACAATTATCTTACTTTATGGTCAAAAGGAGAATTCTATTAAGGGCCATAAACCTAATTTGCTAAGCCGTGCAAATAACTGGGGTTCGTCATTATGGAAAAGAATCACGGCGTTAAAAGTAACGGTGTAGCCAGAGTGCAGGTCCCTGTCTTTTTAAGAGGTCTCCGTCTTTGGTTTGTCGTCTCTTTCCTGGATGGAGTCAGTAAAGGAAGGGACAATAATGGGTTTTTACGTTGTCGTCCTTTAATTTTTAGGTGGGAAATGAATCTAAACATGGGAAATGGGACAAAGGAATGGCCAGGATTTAAGTTTTGGAAAAGGTTCTTTGATTATAATATCTTTTAGATTAGGATAAAGGGGCATTTTAATTATGAAATATTTTGAACGGTCATGGATGACTTATTAGTGGTTTGATTACTCTTCGAAAGAAAATAATTAGTGGTTTGATTTGGTGTCAATTGGGTGTTCATAATTCCACGGCGCTCTTTGCATACGATGAATGGGACATGAGTCACATGATCATTTAAAAACTTTGGATGGCCAAAGAGGCTATAGTTGAAGGTTTTTAGTTCGGTGTGTTTTCAAGGTAAGTAAATTTTTAAAATGATACTCGATAATATAATAGTCTCGCTAAAATAATAAAATTTTCTAGTCCTGATTCGAGCTCTTAGTGTTAAAATAATAAATTCGATAAAATTATAATATAATACATTTCAAAAGTTCCCTTAAATATTAATAGGTCTCAAATCATAGTTATAAAAAGATATGAGGTTTGTGTCCATGAAAGCCAGGGCTATCAGACGGACATCATTTAATGGGGACCCTGATCCGATGGTCGAAAAGCTCCGGATTGGTTTTTCCATTGGACGGCTGGGAAATATGGGGTGTGTGCGATATATAAATCCTATTATCTTTGCACGAACACTCTTCCCTGTTCTCTCTTTGCCTCTCCGAAGAAACCTAATTACTAAGTGCAGTGAACCATAAGGGTTTCATGTTCAACAAGGAAGAGAAGAAAAATTCAATTCACCATCAAGTGTGCTTCCATTGTATTCTTCTACTTGGACTCTCTCACCTGAATGACCAAATACAATTTCTACTAATTGGCGACATAGGTAAGATATTTAGGTTCCTTACTAGAAAGAAATCATTGAAACCCTTCCTCATCATCCTACGTGTTCAGCAAATTTCGATCTTTCTTCTAAATTCGAAACAAAATTTCATGTCCTGAGTTGATTTGTATCTCAATTTTGTGATTAGGGTTTTCGGTTGATTGATGTTGTTTTCTTAGCCACAGTTTGATCTTTATAGCAGATATCCATTGTTGACGAATGCACATTGTAAATGGATAATCAAGTTGAATTCCCATGACATTCTTCTAAGACACCATGGATCTGGGGTGCAATAGTAGTACGCCTGACTCTAAATTTCCCGGCTATTAGGATCTTGATTTTCTATTCTGGAGCTTGCTCACATGGTAAGATTTCTTATTTGGTATTCTCTTTGTTACTTTGTTTGATTTTGGCACTATTCTTTGTGTGTTAATCTTTGGTTACGATCAGTTATTATTTCCATGTAGAGACATCTGAGGAATTATTATGTTTCATGTTATTGAGGGTAAAAGAGCTAAAAGGATATTTGGGAGATGCGGATTGGTCGAGAAGGTAAGACTATATATTGGTTTGGTTTCCTAATGAGGTTTAGTTCTTGAGTAGCTTTTAATTTGTGTTTGTTTACATTACTTACATTGGTCAAAGTCATGTTTGTGGTTTTCAGTACATATGATTGCTTCAATATGTTTTTTGCATATAAGCCTTAATATAATCTCTTCTTCAGATTATGTATTTTTTGTTATGTCGGAATCACTTCCATCAATGATATCATAATTGCGAATTCATATGTGCTGCTGTTTATGGGTGCAAATCGTTTCTGCCGATTTCGGTAATTTCGGTAGGTAAGTGAGAAACTGGTTCAAACCCTAAACAAATGTGCTGCACGTGAGCACTTTAAAGATTCGAGAGATCAATCTATACAAGTCCGGCCTAAACCAAGAAATGGCCGTTCCAGACTTGCTTCGGTCACAAAGTGGACGAGAAGGGTTGATTTGGGGAGGGAAGCAAAGAAAGGTGTTGAGACCAGAATAGTGCAGGATGGTAGTATCTCGACTTGTATCGAAAGTAAAAGCTTGGGAATCTTGCAAGAGATGAAAGCTTTTGGGAGAGCTTGCAAAGTTGCCTTTACGAGAGTGTAGTATTTTTCTCCCGACCGAGACTTGTTGTCCGGTGGAAATAGGTAAGACCTATTTATACAAGTCGAGATTGAAACGTACCCTGGCCTCATGAAGGAAGAGAGTAAAGGGTGAAATAATGGGAGGAGGTGGTAACCGCATGGTGTTAATGGGTGAAAACGTTTTTACCATTATTTCCTCATTTATTTGACCGCTTTATTCCTTTTCACGCTTTCTTAATGTGAGCGTAGTGTACGCTGCAAGCTGTGACCGCCAAACCAAAACCCTGGAAAGCATCCCCCAGTTTGTGTTGATATCTCGAGTGTTGGTTGCACCTTGAGTGCAAGTGGCGCTGCTAGTGGCGCGTGTGACATGTGCCATTGGCATGTGGGAATGCCCTTGTTGCGGGTTGTACCTCGAGCGCAAGTGGCAATGCCAGAGCTGCTTGTGGCGTGCGTGGCATGTGCCAATGGCATGTGCGGAATGCCTTGGTGGTAGGTTGTACGTTGAGTGCAAGTGGCAATGCCAGAGCTGCTAGTGGCGTGTGTGGCATGTGCCAATGACATGTGCGGAATGCCTTGGTGGTAGGTTGTACGTTGAGTGCAAGTGGCAATGCCAGAGCTGCTAGTGGCGTGTGTGGCATGTGCGGAATGCCTTGGTGGTAGGTTATACGTTGAGTGCAAGTGGCAATGCCAGAGCTGCTAGTGGCGTGTGTGGCATGTGCCAATGGCATGTGCGGAATGCCTTGGTGGTAGGTTGCATGATTTGCAAATTAGGCTACTAGCGTGGGTTTTGGCATGTGCCAGTGGCGCGTATGGTCGAATTGGCCTAGGTTGCACGGCTTGCAAGTTAGGCTACCAGCGCGCATTAGGGCCATGACTAGGTGATGAAGGCTACCAGCGAGTGTGTTGGCATGTGCCAATGGCATGCGTGGCCGTTAGGGCCGTGGCCTTGGTAGGAAAAGCTACCCGGCGAGCATGTTGGCATGTGCCAATGGCATGCGTGGCCGTTAGGGCCGTGGCCTTGGTAGGAAAAGCTACCGGCGAGCATGTTGGCATGTGCCAATGGCATGCGTGGCCGTTAGGGCCGTGGCCTTGGTAGGAAAAGCTACCAGCGAGCATGTTGGCATGTGCCAATGGCATGCGTGGCCGTTAGGGCCGTGGCCTTGGTAGGAAAAGCTACCAGCGAGCATGTTGGCATGTGCCAATGGCATGCGTGGCCGTTAGGGCCGTGGCCTTGGTAGGAAAAGCTACCATAGCGGCTTGGAAATATGGCTTGTGGTACGTGTTGGCATGTGCCAATGGCGCGTACGGCCATGTTGACCTAGTTGCACGTTTTGCAAGCCTAGGGCACTATATTTGGCATGTGCCAATGGCATAGCGGCTTGGAAATATGGCTTGTGGTACGTGTTGGCATGTGCCAATGGCACGTACGGCCATGTTGACCTAGTTGCACGTTTTGCAAGCCTAGGGCGCTATATTTGGCATGTGCCAATGGCATAGCGGTTTGGAAATATGGCTTGTGGTACGTGTTGGCATGTGCAAATGGCACGTACGACCATGTTGACCTAGTTGCACGTTTTTGCAAGCCTAGGGCGCTATATTTGGCATGTGCCAATGGCGTAGCGGCTTAGTTTGGCATGGTTGCCAATGAGTGCGATATGTAGTTTGGTTTTGGCGTCGCTGCCACGGTGCGCAGTGTGCGGCTTGGTTTTGGCGTTGTTGACATGGTGCGCAGTGTGCGGCCTGGTTTGGCATTGTTGCCATGGTGCGCAGTGTGCGGCCTGGTTTGGCATTGTTGCCATGGTGCGCAGTGTGCGACTTGGTTTGGCATTGTTGCCATGGTGCGCAGTGTGCGGCTTGGTTTGGCATTGTTGCCATGGTGCGCGATGTGCGGCTTGGTTTGGCATTGTTGCCATGGTGCGCGAGTGTGCGGCTTGGTTTGGCATTGTTGCCATGGTGCGCGGTGTGCGGCTTGGTTTGGCATTGTTGCCATGGTGCGCGGTGTGCGGCTTGGTTTGGCATTGTTGCCATGGTGCGCGGTGTGCGGCTTGGTTTGGCATTGTTGCCATGGTGCGCATGTGCGGCTTGGTTTGGCATTGTTGCCATGGTGCGCAGCAGTGTGCGGCTTGGTTTGGCATTGTTGCCATGGTGCGCGATGTGCGGCTTGGTTTTGGAATTTAGGGTTACGTGTCGGAAACCTAATGCAGTATTTTGAAAAAATACCCCTATTAATTATTTACACCCGAGTTAAATGCTCTTAGTTAATGTGTTGCGGGTAACACTAGGTCATGGGGTTTTACGATTTTACCCCTTGTTTAAAAACCACCATCAACATTAAGTCCCCGCTTAGCTCGGAACAGGGGGCTTTGTTGCATGGGTAAGCATAAGATGGTGACAAACTATCAACAAGAAACCGTAAAGAGAATTGAGGACGCTTGTCTGACCTTTTATAAATAGGATTTGGAATCCTTGCCTCGGTAGTTTTGCATAAATCGGGAGGCTAGCACAATTGGTGGGGGGCGGTGCGGCTTGGGCGACGTTGGGAAGTTGGCGTGAGTTGGGAAACTGAGTGTGCTAGCTGGTGGGACCGGCGCAAGGTGTGGAAGCTGTGCGTGCTTGCAGGCGTGACTTGGGCGGCCATTGGGAAGTCGGCGTGATTGGTGGGGCCGGTGCAGCTTGGGCGACATTGGGAAGTTGGGCGCCCTTGTGGGCCCGTTTCTTACACGCACGATTTTGGTAAAGGGAAATCCTTCCCTATTTCAGAATCTTCACGCCTATATATACAAAGTCCCTTTCTCCCATCTTGCACTTTCATCTTTTCATCCTTTCCTACTAGCGGCAGAGTCACAAAGAAAACCAGCTTCGTGTATGTCTTCCAAGATTTCTATTGTTTCCCTTTTTATGTAGGTGTAAACCCTAAGAGTAGGCGTTTATATATTGCGCATATAATTTCTTGGCGTGCCTTTTGTAGAAAACATTGTATGTATGCGCCCTAGGGAAATACTGCATATATTATTCGAACCCGTAGGAAAGTGCTCCATATATAATTTTGAACCCGAAGAAGGATATTGCAGACGCACTTGAGCCGTATAAAATACCGCGTATAATTTTGAACCACGAAGAAAAAATGCGTGTGCGGTTTCGAACCCGTAGAGAATACCGTATATGAATCCCGAAAAAGAATACCGTATATGTGCTTCATATGACTTCGAACCCGTAGGAAATATTGCATATATGAATTTCGGTCCTGAGAGAAATACTTCGCGTGCAGTTTTGAACCCGTAGAAAAATGCTCCATATATAATTTTGAACCCGAAGAATGATCTTTGCAGACGCACTTGAGCCCGTATAAAATACTGCGTATATAATTTGAAACCTGAATGAGATACTGCGTGTGTATTTTTGAACCCTGAAGAAAATACTGCGTGCGTATTTTTGAACCCGTAGAGAATGCTCCATATATAATTTTTAACCCGAAGAATGATACGCCCTTTCTCTCTCTTTTTTTTTTTTTTTTTGTATTTCGGGCTTTCCTTTGTTGGGCGCAGTTATGTGTCAGGGAGATAATTTTGTCTTTCTCTGTGTGTGAGATATCTTGTTACTAAGTTGTTATGAAGAGATCAGGTAAGATGTTACTCGAACAAAATTTCGCCTCATCGAAAGATGTCCATAGTTCCAAACCGAACACGGATGATGAATTCTTCGCCAAAAAACTTGCCTCTGCTCGGAAAAATCACCCAGGCTTCGTGCCAATTTTGTTAACCGGTGGTGAAGATGAAAAGAAGACATGTTCGGTTCGCCCGCAGAGAACACCATACGGTTGTTTTCATAAAGGGGTATATTCCTCTTCCAATATTGATTTCGGGATGTGCCAAAGCCCATTGCGTTCTTTTGATAGATGGGTTGAGTTCATGGTGAGTAAGGAGCATATAAATACCAACTTGACTCGAGCGCATATTATTGATCTTTGTCGAGCTTGAGAAATCTCAGATTAGGAAGGATATCTCGGGCTTGGTTGCTTTCATCTCCGGATGGTGTTCGGACACCCATACGATCATATGTAGATGGGGTGAGATAACTTTCTCCTTGGAGAGTGTGGCTCTCTTCTTTGAATCTTCCCAGAATCGGGAATCTTAAAATCCAATTATCGAAAGTGAGGGAAGATGCGGGATGACCTTGCCGCTAAGTTGGAAGATTTCGCTCGGAAGGACTCCACTTTGCGAAGTCGAAGGATTCTGTTCAGTAAAGAGGATGAAAGGTGCCTTTACGGGTGGTGGATATCTCAATGGTTTCCGGACGAGCCGGAACCCGAAGCAAGAAAAGCATGATCTTCACGTTGCAGCACTTTTGGCTCTCTCGGTTGTCTAGAGACATTTTTGACGACGGTTCGGTAAGAAGGAGATAAGACCCGAGTTGTTAGTGATTCTTTGTGAAGTTGGCAAAAGGTGAAGTTCTTCCTATTGGCAAGCTATGTGCATCCGGATCACCTAGTTGCGAACATGCGAGTTTCAAATGGTTTCATGAAAGTGAATTCATATGTGCACGTTGCTTTTCTCGCAAGTCCGGCTATGGGAGCACTTTGAGAAGTATGCTCCGAAACCGATGCCTTCGATTCCCGCGAGTTGGGGCGGTTCTCGAATTCTTCGATGGGTGAACAGGCGTCCAAGAGTTGGTGTGAGCTTGGTTAGTCTTCTTGACAAGTCGTATGAAATCAGTTTTCGCCCATGGGAGCCGGTCCATAGGTCGGTGACTCAAATTGACACCTTTGCTTCGCTCTAGAACATGTCTTTGTCTTCGATGGCGATTTGAGCGTTGGTGAAAACTTGTTTATTCAAAGCTGCATGTTCGGTTATATGCCGTCTTTCTTTATGGGGTCTTTCCAGATAGCTTCTTACAATATTGACCGTGCTGCTCGTCACATGGGTTTCTATCAAGGGGTGCCTCTTGCTTACCATCCGGTGATCCCTAAGGATTCATTGCGTGCCGCCCTTAATGCCAGTGCCCTTGAGCCGGGTATCCACATTCCCTTCTTTCAAACGGGAAGAGTAACTTCGACGACCTTTGGCTATAACGAGTTCTGGTGCAACGAGTTTATTATGATCCAAGATTTTGTGAATAACGTGGTGGAGAACGTTCGTTGTAAACCTTCCCCAGCAGTTTTGAAGAAGTATCCAATGTTGAGAGATCTCAAGCGAAAGTTGCCTAGCAACTCGGAAAGTCCGGGCCAAGGAACGGAGAACGAAGAATCGTCTTTGGCGGGTTCCGGACGGTTTCAAAAGATCCTCCCACGGCTCTCGTGTCTTTCAGTTCTTCCAATAACCAGGTATGTGTCGCTTCTTCATTGGTTTGTCTCAAAACACGTGAATTTCTGCTGAAACATGTGTCTTGTTTCTTCCAGGGCTTCGGTAGTGTTAATGCTTTCGCTGCCCTTGCACGTTGCCAGGAGACGACAATTTCTTCAAAGAATTCCAGCAGCACTGAGCCTTCTCATAGCGGTGATGAGTCAGAGAAAGAGGAAAGTTCGACAAGTGAGAGTGATTCCTCTGGCAGCACTGGTTCTTTTTCGGGAAGTGGTTCGGTGAGTTCCGCGCTTCTCTTCTTTCTTCTTCTGTTTCTTCTTTTGAAAAATGTCTGACTCAAGTTCGCAGGAGGAATCCGGTTCGGAGGACGATTCTGGGGTAGAGCCACACGGAAACTTGCCTTTGGTGGCCACCGCCGGTGACTTGGAGATGGGAGTTAGCCAATTGTCGGGCACAGATATGGTTCAAACGGTGGATGATTCTTTGATGGTTGCTGCCGTAGACATGGAAGAAAATCCTCTGCGAGTCGTGAGGCCAGGTGCAGGCGCCATTTTTGACCCTCCGTACTTGGTTCCTTATCCAGGTCATGTGCTAGTTGGCGGCTTCAGCGTGCCGGCTAAGCATGAGGCGTTGTACACCAGAATCTGGGAGAAGTACGGACATATGGCCACAACCAAGAAAGTCACTAGTCGATTTGCGCTGGCTAAGCGTGTAGAAGAGGCTTTATCTTCCATCGAGGATATGCGTGAGGTGACTGGTCACACCGTTTCGAAGACGTTATTGCCGATTCGGGAGCACCATCGCGACGTGTGCGTAGAAAAGGAGTTCAACACTTCGTGGTTTGTCGAAGGCCTTCTTTGAGATCCAAAAGTTGAAAGATGCAAAGAACCGAAAGCCTTTCCGCCGAGGAGATTGCACGATAGGAGGTAGAACTCGAAAAGCTTTCCAAGATGTTGACTATGAAGAGAGAGGCTCTTGAAGATGCAAAGTTGACTTTCTCCAAGAAGAACAGACCTTTGTTGGATGATTTTCCTTGAATGTTTCTCTGTTAAACTTTCATTTAGGTTCTCTCTCTCTTTTTTTTTTGAAAGACATATTGGATGTCTGGTTCAAAGTTTGACCGGTTTTGGTAGACAGCTGGTAGCTTTTGAGGATATTGGATTAACTCTGGGATGAATGGTTTTGATAGTATGACTCTGATTATGCTTTGGGAAAGGAATATTGCTTTTATGAAAGTGTATGCTAGCAATAGGCACAAGAGTATGACGGTTTTATTAAGAACCTAAAAACAGATCGTTTATTCTTGCCCAATCTAATTTTACTCACTTGCAAACACGCCTCTCTCCAAGTAAAGGCGGCTTTTAAGTAGCATCGCCCAGTTAGTCCCCAATTCTTGGTAGCGTCTTGGCGAGTCCCAGGTTTTGGTGTAGTTTTAACAAGCGATAACCGGGTTGTCTGGACGTTGAGTCGACCGAGTCGCAAGTCCCCAATCGCCGGTAGCATCTTCAACGAGTCCCAGTTTTCGGGTGTAGTTTTACAACCGTAACAGGGTTATCGGCGATTGAGTCGGATCGAGTCGCCTTCCCTACCATCTTGACATCGGGTCGAAGAACGATATCGCGAGTCGACATTGTAGCCGATAGATCAATCCTCCAATTGTGGTCGCCAATTGTTTATGGGTGCAAATCGTTTCTGCCGATTTCGGTAATTTCGGTAGGTGAGTGAGAAACTGGTTCAAACCCTAAACAAATGTGCTGCACGTGAGCACTTTATAGATTCGAGAGATCAATCTGTACAAGTCCGGCCTAAACCAAGAAATGGCCGTTCCAGACTTGCTTCGGTCACAAAGTGGAGGAGAAGGGTTGATTTGGGGAGGAAGCAAAGAAAGGTGTTGAGACTAGAATAGTGCAGGATGGTAGTATCTCGACTTGTATCAGAAAGTAAAAGCTTGGGAAGCTTGCAAGAGATGAAAGCTTTTGGGAGAGCTTGCAAAGTTGCCTTTCTGAGAGTGTAGTATTTTTATCATGACCGAGACTTGTTGTCGGGTGGAAATAGGTAAGACCTATTTATACAAGTCGAGATTGAAACGTACCCGGCCTCATGAAGGAAGAGAGTAAAGGGTGAAATAATGGGAGGAGGTGGTAACCGCATGGTGTTAATGGGTGAAAACGTTTTTACCATTATTTCCTCATTTATTTGACCGCTTTATTCCTTTTCACGCTTTCTTAATGTGAGCGTAGTGTACTGGCCAAGTTGTGACCGCCAAACCAAAACCCCGGAAAGCATCCCCGGTTTGTGTTTATATCTCGAGTGTTGGTTACACCTTGAGTGCAAGTGGCGCCGCTAGTGGCGCGTGTGACATGTGCCATTGGCATGTGCGGAATGCCCTTGTTGCGGGTTGTACCTCGGCGCAAGTGGCAATGCCGAGAGCTGCTAGTGGCGTGCGTGGCATGTGCCAATGGCATGTGCGGAATGCCTTGGTGGTAGGTTGTACGTTGAGTGCAAGTGGCAATGCCATAGCTGCTAGTGGCGTGTGTGGCATGTGCCAATGGCATGTGCGGAATGCCTTGGTGGTAAGTTGTACGTTGAGTGCAAGTGGCAATGCCAGAGCTGCTAGTGGCGTGTGTGGCATGTGCGGAATGCCTTGGTGGTAGGTTGTACGTTGAGTACAAGTGGCAATGCCAGAGCTGCTAGTGGCGTGTGTGGCATGTGCCAATGGCATGTGCGGGAATGCCTTGGTGGTAGGTTGCATGATTTGCAAATTAGGCTACCAGCGTGGGTTTTGGCATGTGCCAGTGGCACGTATGGTCGAATTGGCCTAGGTTGCACGGCTTTCAAGTTAGGCTACCAGCGCGCATTAGGGCCACGGCTAGGTGATGAAGGCTACCAGCGAGTGTGTTGGCATGTGCCAATGGCATGCGTGGCCGTTAGGGCCGTGGCCTTGGTAGGAAAAGCTACCAGCGAGCATGTTGGCATGTGCCAATGGCATGCGTGGCCGTTAGGGCCGTGGCCTTGGTAGGAAAAGCTACCAGCGAGCATGTTGGCATGTGCCAATGGCATGCGTGGCCGTTAGGGCCGTGGCCTTGGTAGGAAAAGCTACCAGCGAGCATGTTGGCATGTGCCAATGGCAAGCGTGGCCGTTAGGGCCGTGGCCTTGGTAGGAAAAGCTACCAGCGAGTATTTTGGCATGTGCCGATGGCATAGCGGCTTGGAAATATGGCTTGTGGTACGTGTTGGCATGTGCCAATGGCGCGTACGGCCATGTTGACCTAGTTGCACTTTTTGCAAGCCTAGGGCGCTATATTTGGCATGTGCCAATGGCATAGCGGCTTGGAAATATGGCTTGTGGTACGTGTTGGCATGTGCCAATGGCACGTACGGCCATGTTGACCTAGTTGCACGTTTTGCAAGCCTAGGGCGCTATATTTGGCATGTGCCAATGGCATGGCGGTTTGGAAATATGGCTTGTGGTACGTGTTGGCATGTGCCAATGGCACGTACGGCCATGTTGACCTAGTTGCACGTTTTTGCAAGCCTAGGGCGCTATATTTGGCATGTGCAATGGCGTAGCGGCTTAGTTTGGCATGGTTGCCAATGAGTGCGATATGTAGTTTGGTTTTGGCGTCGCACTTGCCACGGTGCGCGATGTGCGGCTTGGTTTTGGCGTTGTTGCCATGGTGCGCGTGTGCGGCGGCTGTTGGCATTGTTGCCATGGTGTGATGTGCGGCTTGGTTTGGCATTGTTGCCATGGTGCGCGGTGTGCGGCTTAGTTTGGCATTGTTGCCATGGTGTGCGAGTGTGCGGCTTGGTTTGGCATTGTTGCCATGGTGCGCGGTGTGCGGCTTGGTTTTGCATTGTTGCCATGGTGCGCAGTGTGCGGCTTGGTTTGGCATTGTTGCCATGGTACGCAGTGTGCGGCCTGGTTTGGCATTGTTGCCATGGTGCGCAGTGTGCGGCCTGGTTTGGCATTGTTTCCATGGTGCGCAGCAGCGGCCTGGTTTGGCATTGTTGCCATGGTGCGCAGTGTGCGGCCTGGTTTGGCATTGTTTCCATGGTGCGCAGTGTGCGGCTTGGTTTGGCATTGTTGCCATGGTGCGCAGTGTGCGGCTTGGTTTGGCATTGTTGCCATGGTGCGCGAGTGTGCGGCTTGGTTTGGCATTGTTGCCATGGTGCGCGATGTGTGCGGCTTGGTTTGGCATTGTTGCCATGGTGCGCGGTGTGTGCGGCTTGGTTTGGCATTGTTGCCATGGTGCGCAGTGTGCGGCTTGGTTTGGCATTGTTGCCATGGTGCGCAGTGTGCGGCTTGGTTTTGGAATTTAGGGTTCTGTGTCGGAAACCCTAATCTGGTATTTTGAAAAAATACCCCTATTAATTATTTACACCTGAGTTAAATGCTCTTAGTTAATGTATTGCGGGTAACACTAGGTCATGGGGTTTTACGATTTTACCCCTTGTTTAAAAACCACCATCAACAGCTGCATGGAGAAGTTTTTTTTTCCCTCTCATTATCAAATTTTTAAGAAACGGACCATAAGATTGGTGAAATCAGGGACTTTCATTCCGTAGTAAGTTTTCTATGTGTTCTCTTTGTGATTTTCTCTGAATCAGATATTTCTAATATAGTAGCTTCTGTTATGGAAAAGACATCATAGACCTGTTAGCTTACCTTTAGTGTTGGACTTTCGAATGCCTTACCACTTCAAAATTGATATTGTAATGGCAAGTTAAAGTGAAAAAAGGTTGTTAATTAGTATGATTTTATCTAGCCTATTGAATGAGCTAGGTGCTGGACTTGGTCGTGCATATGCCTTCTATGATCACATCAGTCTGGGTACAATATGTTAATGAAATTCGTAGCTAATTTACTTTTGTCGCAATTCTGAGGACCCAATTAGTTAGGAAATTGGACTCAAAACTATATTATGAAACCAATAACTTATACTAGGAAATGTATACGAAACCACGTAATTTTGAAAATCCTTAATTGACTAACCAGTCTTATACAAGAAGCAGGTAAGATTATATGTCACATGTGAACAGGTTGCGCTTTGCGTTACGAACAATAGCCTTTGATTCTTTACGTTTTGATTATTGATTTTTGATTATAGAGAGTTATTGATCTTTGATCCTTTGAACAGGATAACCAGTTTTACGCTACAGAAATCATCTGTTCTTGACAGGTAAGCTATTCTTCTTCTAGAACCTTGCTCTAATCTCTTCTTCCGTTTTTTTTGTTATGTCGACGAAAATAAGTAACTTAGGTGCTGGTGGTTCTGTCCATGATGATGATATTCTAATAAACGTATTAGCATGGTTAGTATTTTGATTTTTTTTTTTCGCTTTACTTACTGTTTTGTTTTGATTTTGCATCCACCAGACTATAATCCGAAGAGTATCTTTTTTTGGTTCCTATAGGGGCTTGCACTTGAGAACTAAAATAATGACCTTTGTATAAAAATTGCATCTTTGTTACATCACCATATTTGGGTCTCTGATGATCTGATTTTGTCAAACACGTAAAGTATCTCCACCAAACAAAAGATGATTGTTCCCAACTTTGTTAAAAATATGGACTTCAATATTGTAGGAGTAAGTTCTCCCAGTACAGCTCGCAGAGGAATGAGATGGAACAAAAGTAACTTCTTTCAATTCTTTCGCACTGGGATAGTGGGATTTAGGTTCATGCATATTATAGGGAGTACTTATGCACTGCTTATGAAGAATATAAAGCTCCTTTCAATTTTGTATTTATAATTTTTTTCTAAGCTGTGTTTCCGTTTAATTACATTGTGGGTTTAGATAAAACAAGTGGTTTTCTTTCGTTGGATTTTAATATGAAAGTGGTTTTAAATAAGAAAATATGTGGTTTTAATGGATCGTATTTTGCTGTTAACGTAGGTCAGGAGAGAAGTGAGCTCAGTAGTGAGGATGCTTTCAACTGTTCACAACTACATTGGCTTTGTTAAAGTGGAGGTAAGATAATTCATATGAACACGCTTCAAAGTCCAAACTGGGACCATTTTAGGATGATGTACGTCTCCAATGTGCTATGGTTGCTTACCTAATTAACATGGTTGTCACCTGCAATGTTACTTTTTAATTTTATACAAATTCAATCATCACAAAATTACATTTGTATGGTTTAACATGGTTGCCGAGGGGGTGGACTCTCATTCTTGAGAAAACCAGTGCGAGTTTTTTTGCTAATCATTTCTCTGTTATATTACCAAGCTTTAAAGTTCCCTCTCCAAATTAGATGTAGTTAGAAGATATCAATGACTACAAGTTCTTTGTATATACTCCATTCTTTTAAGTTCCGACAAGATCCACAACACGCCAAATCAAAAATTGCATTACCACAGGGCGGGTCGAAGCCCCGCGAACGACAAATCAAAAATGCATCGACAAGGGCGGGGCGAAGCCCCGCGCATACCGGGCACAAATCTAGAGAATCAATTTATCAGTTTGTTAATCTATTATGGAAATTACTTAATGTTATTCTCATGATTTGTATGGAAATTACAAATTACTTTTCATAACTTGGAGATATCCTATATATGTGCATTAACTAATTCTTTATCTTTTTTCTCTCTCTCATTCTAATTCTGCAGGTGCAACTGTTAGGGTGGATCAACATATATCTAAATTGCCTCTGTGGTCCAATGTATGGCTCTTCTTTACTGCATACGTGCATCTCTGTTTCTTTAGTGTTATTGTTGTTGTCCAAGTAGAAAGCACTTGGTTTTGCTCTTTTAGAGCCGAACATTATGATCATGAAAATGCATCTCTATTTCGTTACGCCTCATTTTACTTTTTGTTAATGCAGCTTCGAGCTCAGTTTGTCTAGGTTTTGGGGACTTAATTTTGTAGGGTGCAAAGTAGTTGCAAACCTATGAAACTATGATATTGTATCGTCTAGGAAGTGCTACAACTTTGTCGAAAATATCTGGCTAATTCTAGGTATCTAATTTTCTTCTTTCTTTTCTTTCATAAAACTATGGCACAAATAATTGTATATGATGATCCTGTAGTATATAAGAACAGCTCATTCCGAATATGTACAAATTTACCAAATGTTGTTGTGCACAAGAAAATTTGAAAATAAAACTTTACCATAACTTATAACCATATCAGTGAAATATGATCTTATTGCATTTTTCTCTACCGGTAACGTAGTATTCTTGAAAAGTATCACTTTTCTTTTTGGTCAACCAGACTACATTTATTTTTCAAATATATCATGCGATAAAATAATTAGTTTAAAAACCATCTGTTGCCTTTCACAGAGTCTGATTCTTATGCCTAATATTATACAATTTATGTGCCTGAGCAAGTTCATTGAATTTATCACCCAAAATAGGAACTAGACTGCTGAGCATTGGCACTGAAACCAATTAATTTTATTGTATAAAATGAATGCACTTTGCCATGTATACCTCACACAAGACAGTTACAGAGTTCCGTATGGCTCTGGCTCTGGACGAATAAACAATTAAGCATTTGGATTATTATAGTGAATAATTTAAAACCAAATTAATGACCAATGACCAGAATGTGACTGTAGAACCAACTACACCTTGATTAGTAGCAAATGTGTTTGTAAAACAATTGTT
Source organism: Papaver armeniacum (assembly GCA_023531295.1). Taxonomy (NCBI): domain Eukaryota; kingdom Viridiplantae; phylum Streptophyta; class Magnoliopsida; order Ranunculales; family Papaveraceae; genus Papaver; species Papaver armeniacum. Next base: position 50,276 of record JAJJWW010016199.1, read on the forward strand.
CTTAAGTGGCGAGGATATTACCTTCGACATCTTTTAGTGTAGAGATGTTTTATCTTTGTTGAGGATATAAATAAAGTAAGTCAAATTAATAATATTGGATTTTATTAAAGTAGAAGTTTGTCTGTTTTATGTTCAAGTTCTGCTAAAACATTTCAACGTTGCTTCTATTAAGAGACCGTATTATTAAGTTAGTAGTTGGTACTCTTGATTTTATCATTCATGAATCTATAAATCCAATTTTTTTTTGTGAAACAAGGGTTCGTTGATATTAATCTCTTATTAGGTGTTAATTAGAGTTTAATATAGTAACTCCTTAATTTCTTGGTAAGATAATTGGAGTCCAGATCGGCAATTTAGATCGTCCAACCTTCTTATGATGCCCCATGAGTGAAAGAATTTTCCCGACAAAGGCCACTACCAGCTAAAATAATCAATGGTATTTTTAGTCTTCTACCAAATTGAACTGTGTAATTTGGTCTCAATTTGAATTTGCTATAAGCGTTTCTATGATTTGACAAATGTAAACATGCTTAACCGGGTATCTAGAGTATCATTTGGAGATCTGAACCATTCAAAATAATTTAGTTATGGTTATGAACAATTTTATCACAACATTAGTAGGAAGTGTTCATTTTTTTTTGTCTTTTTTACTACATAAGCTGAATACATGACGTGCTGCAGTATTAACTGATGAGTCGACCATTCTAATTCTTAGTGTAAGGCTTTGGATTCAATAATTAAACTGTCAAATGGTACTTTAACAAATATGTATAAATTGTAAGATCTCTATTTATTTTTAAATTTTCTCCAGTAGTTGGTTTGACTGAAGTACTGAACATCAAAGAGGGCTTGAACAATTTAGTGGCCATGTATGAGCGCCAACGGATGCACCAAATTGCTGCCATCCTTCCACCACAAAAAACTAACCTCAGCAGAGGCACAATTAAGTAATTAACCACACCATTTTGACATGATTTAGCGGTTCCAAGTATTTGTGAAGGATTTTTTTTTGTGTTATGAAAGATATATCTAGTATATATTGTTTAACTCTAAATATAGTCTATGAATTTCAATTGCAATTTCATTTGTGCAATGTTACTGCACGTTGACAATAAAGGATTTTTCAAAAAAAAAAATGCACTCATTCTTATTCAATAAAATGGGCACGTTGATATACAAACTAACCTTCCATTCAACTTGGTGATTTGAATATGCATGAGAGGTTTCATTTCACATAAGTTTTAGAAAAGGTGATCCATATGTCGTCTGTGTTAGTGTTAACTTAGAATGTTGTCAGTGAATGAAGGCAGATTCTTAATATGCTCAGATACGGACTATACTGTTGTTCATTTGGTGACCAACCCAAGCTGTTGTGTGACACCATTTGCAAGCTAAAGGATATAGCCACACAAGCGATAGACTTATCGGAGTTTGTCTCATGAGCGTTATTGTGATACATGCAGAATAGTTTATTATTGTTTGTGGCGTTGTATTCTTTAGTAAAAGTCATAATGAAAAATTAACATGTGGATATTCAATTTATAATAAAGGGAATTTAGTATTATTAAATCTGAGGTGTCGGTTTTTTGTTGAATGTAAGATATATATCTTTGCTCCAAAATACCACTTTGCCAACATGGATCCATCTGTTCGTTTTATTTCTCTATTTTGTTTTCATTAACGATAATTGGTTTTGTGAATAAAACTAATGGGGAAAATATTATTAAAATAAAATGAAGTAATCAAAATATAGTTTCAAGATTTGTTTCTGATGGAGCTGCGTTTCTAGATGTAAGCTAAATGCTTGCAATTGAGCATGATACTAAATTGAGTGGGTGAATGCTGAATTGAGAAAACTGGATTAAATTTAAGTAGAATTTTCTATCATAGATAGACTGATGGATTAAAAACTCTAAGTGGGTTTATTTAGTATTCTGGAATGCTAGGTCTTTAATATAGCTTCATGATCAAAACCGTACTTTCCTTAATGATGCGGGCTCCACGTTACCGCACCCCACTTTAATAACAAACAAGTGACTGTCCTAATTTGTTGAGGCCTTTGGAGATGGTGATTTAGTTGTCTTAGTGTACAATTTGGTTTGGTTGAAAGCGCATATGAATCGTTTCTTACTAATTAAGAAGATGAGATACTTCTTTAATTTAGAAAGAAAAAGTCAACCTAATTGTAGTAGCTGCATTAGGAGCAATATTGGAAAATGTAGTTAGGCCTATCTTGAAAGAAGAAGTCCATTAATTTAGATGGCCTTGAAATTAATGGTTTAGAAGGAGAAGGTAAAACGATTACACCTAATTTGTAATGTGAAGCATTAATCGGCCAAAGCTACTCAGGCGCAGGTAATAATACAAAAATTATAGATGTTTAAGATTATGATCCTTTGCCTTTTAAAATACTTGTCGATTTATTTTATTTTATTTTGTAAAAAGTGTATTTATCCGAAATTTTATTGAGCTGTGACATACTCATCTTAGTTATAGGCCAAAATGAAAATAAAATTTCAACTCTTTCGAATATTTAGAAAATATTTCTAGGTAATGTTTTTTCCGTATGCTTGCATATGTTTAAGCCAATCCATCGGAGATGCTGAACTTTAGGCCAATGCTACCAATAGCTTGGAGATCAGTTTTTCGGTATCTTATCGTCGTCCGACTCTAGCTAGGACAACATAGTTTTATATAATTTTCTAATATATTATTGAAGATTGAGTCACTTCAGCTAGAAATTTAAAGAACCTTTAGGGCTTTGTATATGCGCTTACATCAAAAAACCATGCCATCTTGGAAGGAGAAGACTTGAAGGAAACGAGATTGCATTAATGGTTGAACTTCTCCTTTTTAGAAAGATGATCGAAAAGCATCTCATTTTTCAATTAATGGTTGAACTTCCCCATGATGATAATTTGATTTAAGATGATGGAAATATTCAGGTTCCTTCTTTATGTGCATAGATGTGAAGCCAGACTTCTTAGAAGTTAGTATAAGTGTATGATTCACCGTGAATTTGAGGGTTTTGTCATGGTGTTACTTGCTTTCTTAGCTCAATTGGTAGAGCACATGGTTTACAACCATGTAGCTGGGGGTTCAATTCCTGCATATGGCACGGAGATCATGTGATTAGACTTCTATATATCGGGCGTAGTAATGGCCAATTTATGAGTTGTTTGGGATCTTTTATGCTATAGTTGATATCTTTTGTCATCATATTAAGAATTTCTTGGATAATACGTCTCATTTAGTTCTTGAATTCCAGTTTGGGAACTTCTTAATGCAGCTTGGATGTTTTAGTAAGAAGGTGTATTCCGAAGTGAGTGAACATAACTAAATCACCCTACACTCTGCAAGCTATTGCCAACTTCTCTTTAATATGGATTCTCATTGTTGGTTAATATTATATTTTCATGCTTCCAGGAATTGAGAGTAATGAAACCTCGCCATATGTATGTTTATTTAGACCAACTGATGCTACACATATTGAGACCATGAATTGTTTGCAGAATTTTTTTTGAGCTTGCTATTCTCCTTTTGCTTGATTTTATGAGCTTGCTATCTAATGATGCTATATTGTCTTGCAAATTTGGCATGTTTGTGATGTATGCTTGGATCTAACGTTTGTATGCTATGTTTCTTCTTCAAGGTTCTACTAGAAGGGCTATCCTAAGTGTTGAACCAGGGATATCTATTCAGCATTGCAGCCACATGATGATACACCAGCGCGGTGTCAGATATTTATCTTAATTAAGGTTTGCGGTTCCATCTTATTTAATGCATCACCTTTTTTCCCATTCGAATCCCTCCTTGGAATATTACCTATGAGGCAGTTTGATCTAGCTTTTGTGGACTTCAACAATTTCCTGAATGATTAAAAATTTCTAAGACGAGTTTCTAGCAGGAGTTATCTTCACATCGTGCAAGGTACGCCTTCCTTCTTTTTGATGGATATCTCCGATGAAGCTCATTATACTGGGTACGCCTTCCTTTTTTTTTTTTTTTTTTGATTTTACATAGATCGATGAATGCTATTTTGTGTTCGTCAATATCCGATGTTGATTTTCGTTCTGAAATTTCTTTCTACTTCATGATTGATTTTCTTTTTGACTGATAAATTCATGCAACAAAAAATAATGCTTAATTTGTGTCCGGTATGTTTTCTGGAAAAAATGGAACTCTAAGGCATTCAATCCCTTAATTAGGTAACCCACTGGCTTATTCAAGTTTGAGATCATTAGGAACTATTTAAAAGAAATTTCAATGAAATGATTGTGATCATAATATATGTTTCTTCATCACTTCTTCAGTTTTCAGTTAATCATATATTCTCAATTTAAATTACTATAGCTACCAAAGAATATAAAATAGTTATTAGTGAATGATAAGAATGAGTTTTAAGAGAATTTGCAGTTATCATTCGCAATTTTCCAGCTTAATATATATTGATTGAGAGTAAAGGATCAAATTTATCTTGCTTTTGATGTTTTTGTTGCACAATATTGCAAATTTATCCACTTCATTGAAAGGCTTACAACTTGAGATCTTGGAAATGACCATTATATTGTAAAGGCCAATCTATGATACCATTAATAAAGATATATTGATCTAAGAAATTATATTCAGTTGTTATCGACAATTGTAGCCTGCAAGACAAATGCACTTTATTCGTAGTCACTCAGAAGCTATGATTAATCTGAGTACATACTGACACGGATTATACTTCCCATGCTTAACATGAGACAAGGTCAATTTCGCCTTTGACCATGATCATGCAACACTTAAGAGCAACTTTGGGGTTCTATATATTGTTTTTGGCCAGAATCACCAAAAGTGATCATCTTCGTGTCTTTATCACGAAATCGAAACGAGGTGTTGTGGTATTATTACTTGCATGACATGTTAGAAGCAGTTTCTGTGATTTGATGGTGAATGGGATTAGATGGGTGAATGGTGTTTCTTTATTTTGAGAATAGCATGTCTCTCCAAGCTAATATTTGTTGGTTTCTCCAAATTACTCTTTTAGGATTTCAGCCACACCTATAGAGATCATTCGTGTTGCTGCGACTTCCCAATACCTGATTGTTCCCTCCCATAGCAACAAAATAGAATAGGTACATATATTACCATGCCAATTGACATAGGACCCGTGTCTAAGGTTGAGAACGTAACAATGTTGAGTATCATGGTGTTAATGCTAGCCCTGAATCAGAGGTCTGAAATCATTGTTGTACCTTCTATTTCTCGAAAATAATGTCATGGCATGAGTTGAACAGCTTACTGTAAACTGTTTGCATATTGAATTTTAGATTTGCAAAAATGCCGATATATTGAAGCTCTTCTTTTGAAGCTCTTCTGTTGATTGCAAATTACAATCAAGGGTCCTATTAATACACATCAAATCTCATTTTTTATACGTTCTTTCGATTTCTGACATTGCGGTACTACCTGTTCTACCTTTTCATATGTTACTTTCTTTGCCCAGGTTCTAAGAGATAGAACAGAGCCTCTATCAAGACCTGGCAATACTCGACTGAGGAAGCTTGGGAGAAGATAAACTAAAAGTGAGCACTAGAGAATTTAACTTTTTTGCTAGCCCCTCAGCGTGCCATTAAAACATTACCCGAAAACATGTTCATCATTCTTTTAGGCTCTGTCATATAATTGTTATTTTTTGGATGATGCTTTCAGTTACAGGATTTAGGGAAAAAAGTATTCTCAACATCCCCAAACAATGAAGTAGATGGTGAAGTTCACGCAGATGAAGGTTACGGCCAAGGTGAATCACATATGTACTTTCCCACATCACTTTTAAATGAAGGTTATGTCCGGACAGTCAATCAACTTATAAGAATGAGTTCATCTAAAAAACCTGGGGAACTCTAACCAATTACGTGAATTGCGTTTGTCAGTATAATTGCTTCCTATCACTGTTGTGGTGGTTGAAAGTGAATGTCAACCGTATTATCTACAATAGTTAAACTTTGTTCGCTCTATGAAGCTCCCAGCAACTATATAGCTGGGTTTTTTTTTTTTTTTTTGTTTATGCACTATTCTCCACCTTATTCAATATTTAGATTTTTACATGGAACTTTAAGTATGTAGTACACAAACTTCTTGAGAGGTAGCAGATGTGTATAAAGCGTGGGGGCAACCACTCATTGTGGTTTAGTCCCGTCGATTTACATCAATTTATGAGAATAATTCTTTCGGTAAAATGGTGTTAATTTGGTTTTGGTAGATTATGAATGCATCAAATATTCACTCCACCATTGTCAACTGTGCTTTGTGAACCATGAATTGCTAAAATAACCCGGGATAACTGATTAATTGGGAATTGTTGCGATTTTCTATTCTTCGTAGGGGTTATCTGTTTGTCTGCATACTTGGTTAATGGATGCAGTTATCTTCTTGGCCAGCGACACGATGGATCCATAAATACGCATTATGCATTCAAGTTGGCCGAATTTTCTCTATATATTGAAAGCATTAGCAATTACCTACTACGTGGTCGCGGCCTTCCATTTGCAGAAACTGAATGATGACCTTACATTTGTTCTGACGAACTTTAAAATAGGGAGGAAGAACAACATGGACCATCAGGATGGGAATCTTCCGAAATTATTTGGTTTAACATAAAAGTTAGAGATGAATATATTCCAGTATGTACTCTCTTGGTTTGTAGGTATCTCACAATTATTTTCCTAAACACTTGGCATCTCTATGGCTTCATCGACACCACCGATACTCCCTTTTAGGATCCAACCAATTAACTCACCGATGCACATGAATAGTCCAACATGCTGAAATTACATGCTTTGGAATTATGGTTGGGTAAACTGAGTTTTTCGAAAGAAAATGATAGTTGGTCTCTCACCACCACCACCAGACCAGTTTTGATGGGATGTAAGTAAACCCGCACTGTCTCCTTCTTTATTCCCTTTCGATGCTTCTAAACTACTAGCAGTTATCATTTCCTACAGACTTGATGGTGGTGTCACAAAGCTCTATCTTCTTATAAGTTATAAGCAACAACACGTCGCTACTCAACGGAGAGGGAACATGAAGGAAAGAGCTGAAAAAGCCAGGGATAGTCAGTTTTCGCTTCTTTGTAAATCCAATTTTCACTTCAAATTCGAGGAGGAGGGCATGTATCAATCTAATTTATTTTTAGATTACGAGAAGTATCATAGAAACATGGCATCTTATTATCACTTGACAATAAGATGCTCAAGGCATATTTGAAGCATGGAGATTCCATTAAATATGAGGAAGATAACTGAGATTTAACAATCAAAGAAATCGACAAGGATATGATTACATTTAACAAGATCGTGTCATAGAAACAGTGTTTAAATAACGAGCATGCATCGGTCTTTTCCTACTAGGTGAGTTTGAACAGAAAATTTACAAATGCATGACATCAATCCAAGAAAATCTGGAGAAGTTAAAATGAAAACAGAAACATAGTCTACATCGATTCAAACAAATGTCTAGAAAGGATATAGAGTTCTCGGCGTAGAGAAAATTGGACTCTAAAAAGAATGCAACCGTACCAGAATAATGGAATGCCCAAAGAAAGAAGCTTTGACAGGTAAAAGACGTATTCATTCACTTTTTGGAGTAGTTTTTAATGGATCTAAGTTAGGGATGCTACAACTCCAGTTTGTATCGCCGATAAAAAAAAAAAAAAAAAAAAACTCCAGTTTATATCGTTCACTATATCATATGCATGGTTCATCGGGCTTTTGCCGCGACAAAGGCATTAACAACTGCTTGAACAACTTTAAAGTTTTTGTATTATTCACCTAATTATTTTACTTATTATTTTTTTGGTAATTTAAATTCTTATCGATATCAGACTATCTTTCTCTCCGGAATAGATTTTCTGGATTGCTTTATTAAAATTTATACTCATTGTTTTGAAATTTGTAGATTTTTTTTTTCCTTCTGGATAAATTATTAAAGCAAATACTGGAATTTTTCATTTTTTCTTTCCAAGTAAATGATTTAATTTTGGTTCAAACCACGAATAAGATAAAAATGCTCAACATAATTCTCTTAAAGTCACATAATACTTTGACTGTCATCTTTCACAAGTGATGTTCACGTTTGATCAACGACCACCATTTAGTTATCCTTGAATCAATGAACCGATAATACAAAGGAATTTTTTTTGGAAATCATCAACCGCGATACTTATGTAACATAAATTGGACAATTGAATGGAGATATCCGGATAACATCCATATTATTGATATTTTGATAATATTTTTATGGGACATCAGGCTAGAAATCATGCGTTGAATTTCAAAGACTATGTGACATTTACCACTAATGAGAGGTTGATCCAGGGCCGTAAGGCAATAATTAAACTTATTCTTTACATTCTCCCCACCTTATTCATTTTAAAACCTCATACCTTTTTAATGGGGGCCATCATCCAGCGGTGGGGAAGCTCCAGATGGAGTTTTTGCTTGGGACAATTTGAAAAAATTCATTGTTATAAAAAGGTATGAGGTTTGTCTCCATGATAGCCAGGGATGTCAGACAGACGACGTTTAATGTGGGCCATCATCCAGCGGTGTGGAAGCTCCATATGGAGTTTTTGCTTGGACGACTGAAAAAATTCCGGTAATGTTAAAAGTTGGGTTCGTGGGTGAAAGAAATATGGGGTGGGTGTATTCTCAACGGTTTCCTGATTTTGGTCCGCTTCCCGTGATATTAAGGTTTCCTAATGCTACTACTACCACTACCACGGTTTCTTCTTCTTAACCTAATTCTTACCTAGCAGGTTCAGCAAAAGTTTCTTTCCAGATATAAGGTACGATACGAGCTTCGGTGAATAGGTTAGCATCTGCAATCCTACATTAACTTTGAATTTAAAGTTACCTAGCAGGTTCAAGGAATTGATAAGAAACTCTTCCAATTGTTATGATTTAAACCCTAGCTTTAAAATATAGTTTTGGTTTTAGTTATCGATTTGTTTAATTTAATTTCGTTAGTAATTACGAACAATAATTTAGATAAATTTCGTTTCCTCATAAAGGTTGAATTATCGATTTTGTCTAACATAGTATTTTGAGATTCGAGAAAGATGAAGATCACAACTTGGTATTTAATTGTAACATAGTGAATCCATCATCATCATCATCATCATCGACAACATAAAATTTCTATAAATTGGTGCAGTATTTATTTCAAAGGTAATTCCAATCTGGGTTTTTGGTTTAGGGTTTATTGCACTATTTTTATTTCTCATATCTTAGCCGATTAGAGATCAATACAACTTCTGAAAACACTCTCTTTCTCTTCCCCTCTCTCTCAAGAATTTCCAATAAAAATTTCTGTAATTTGTGTTCGATTTCTGAGTCTTATTAATTTAATGTAGCTCGATTGTTCTTATGTAGCGCTTCAAAGAGGTCTGAAATTGAAACAACAAATCTTTCTGGGAAAAGGGATGCTTCAAGTTGTTGTTTTAGTCTTTCATTCATTGTCGGGAGAGCTCAAAACAATCCAAATTCTCTTCCATTTGTTCCTGTTTAAGGTAATCCAAATCTTCTGTTAACATTATTCTCCAATTCTTGGATTTTTTTCTTGATTCTTATTTATTCTGAGAGTCAGTTGTGTTTATTGTGAAACTTCAATTATTATTTTGTTGATTACGGTATTGGGATTGAGTTCGTTGTTCAGTCGAAGAACTTTTCTCTGGCTCCGGTGATCTTAATTCACTCAATACGAAATTTTCTCTGGCTACGGTGATCCTAATTCACTCAATAATATGGAACGAAGATGTGGACGTTGTTTGAACAGGGTATAATCTTAACTACTCCTTTTGGTTCAACTTAAATCTTAGATTTCTGATATGGAATTTCACAAATTAGTTTTGTAGGATCAGAATATCGCGACATCAATACTTCGCGAGATCAATAAATAATGACATTGCGAGGGCGTCGCAGAAGAATAACATTAATGACGCAATGAATGACGACAGCCAAAACATGAGAAAAGTGTGAAGATCTAGCGAAGTTTAGGAGAGTTGCGATATTGTATACTTGTACACTTTCGATATTTCGCAAATCATTCCCGAAAATAAAGGACAGCTTAGCTGTCATCCACTGTGTACTACCCTATATAAAGAGTTGAGCGAGTCTATTGTAAAGAGAGGATTCTTTTGAGAGTGTTAGACAAGTCATTAGGAGAGAGAAAGTTGGAAGTGATTGTAATTTCTTTAACTCATTTCTATTTTATCTTGTGAATCTTCAAGAAAATAATCAATAAAATCACTGTTATTCATCTAGAAAATGTCTTAGTTGTGTGGAATATTGTGAGGGGTGTAGTGTAGGATTTCCTGCAACTACATATTGGCGCTAGAAACAGGGAGTGATTGAAGATAAGAGATTGGATATTGTCACTAAAACGGTAAAAATCAAGAGTATGATGGATAAATTGAAGAAAATTAGAATCAGAGAGGGTAATGAAGAATTGGAATGTAATATGATTTCAAAATCAATGGTTAATGAATTTCATGAAAGTATCAAAGGGAGAATACATAAAAGAGATTTTGAAGGAAAGAAAATTATAACAGCAGAGAAGGTGTTACCCTTGAAAGAATGGGAAAAACAGAGAATTATATTCACAACAACGGAGATGTCAGGAGAGAATTTAAATCACACATCTCCACTAGTGATTAGGATAAGTGCCAGCAAAGAAGAAGGAAAATTAACAAAAACAATGGAAGAATGGGCAATAAGTAGAACTTTAGTGGATACAGGGAGTTCAGTGAATATAATGTTTTATCATGCATATAAAAAATTGGGGTACAAAGATGAAGAAATGACTTCCGCAACATGTCATATCTATGGTTTCGGCAAATCAATAACAAAACCAAAAGGGGAAATAAAAATACGAATTTTGTTGGGAGAAATTGAAACAAATGTGACGTTATGCGTAGTAGATATGGAATCACCATATAACATGCTGTTGGGAAGGCCATGGATACACGCAATAAAAGCTGTATCATCAACATTTCATCAATGTGTCAGATTTTCTATGCCGAGTGGAATTGGCGAAATCAGAGGAGATACCGATAAAGGAAGAATGTATCATCAAATCGAAGTAAAACATTATGAAGAACAGGTGAAGAGGCGAAAAGACCGCAAGAAGATGGCAAAAGCAGCAAAAAAGGAAGAAGAATTTAGAACATACATGATAAGAGCGGAAGAAGGAAAAGGAATATGTGGTGAAGAGAGTGATCTCGCAAAGGAAATAAGAGGACCAACGCCCATGGGAGAACCAAGGCTAGCTACATTGCGCGGAGAACCAACAAAGGAAGTGAATATTGAATCGAAGAAGAACCCACGATGTTAAAAATTGGGACTAAAATGGAGGCAGATGAAGAAAGAAAGACCGTTGATTTGTTGCGAGATTATAAAGATATTTTCGCATGGGATATGGATGAGATGCCTGGAATAGATCCATCTGTAGCATGTCATAAATTAGAGATTGATAAAAATGCCAGACCATTCAAACAAAGAATTAGAAAAATTTCAACAAACATATCATCCTCAAATAGAAGAAGAGTTGCAGAAGATGCTTGATGCTGGCATTATTTGACAAGCAAAATACCCCGAATGGATAGCGAATATGGTCGTAGTTCCAAAGAAGAAAAAAGGAATAAGAATTTGCATAGATTTCACCGATCTAAACAAAGCTTGTCCAAAAGATAGTTTTCCCTTGCCAGATATTCCGCAGATGGTTGAATCAAGCAGGAAATGAAAGGATATCCTCCCTTGATGGATATAAGGGATACAATCAAATTCCTCTCGCTGAAGAAGACCAAGAACATACCGCCTTTTTCGCTCCAAGAGGATTATACTGTTACACAAAAATGCCATTCGGTCTGCGAAATGCCGGTGCAACGTATCAAAGGATGGTGGAGAAAGTGTTCGAACAATGGATACATAAAACACTAGAAGTATACGTGGATGACATGTTAATAAAAAGCAAAGAAGCAAAAGATCATGTGCGAGATTTGAAGGAAATTTTCGAACAAATGAGACATTTCAACATCAAAGTAAATCCAGAAAAATGTACTTTTGGAGTGGCATCTGGAAAAATTTTAGGATACATTGTGTCAAAAGAAGGAATATAAGTTGATCCGGAGAAGGTACAAGCAATTCGAGATATGCCAACGCCAGCAACAATAAAAGATGTGCAAAAGTTAAATGGACTATTAGCTTCGCTAGGAAGATTCATCTCGAGATCATCTGATAAGTGCAAACATTTTTTCAACATACTTAAAAAGGGAACGAAATTTAGGTGGACGGATGAATGTGAAAAGGCATTGCAAGGAATAAAAGAACATCTAATGGATATATCAATATTACAAAAAGCAGAAGAAGGGGAGGAATTACTAATTTACCTCGCGACAACCTCGCATGCACTAAGCGCAGTATTATTGCGAATGGACGCAGGCGTGGAAAAACCAATCTATTACATCAGCAAAACATTCAATGCTGCAGAGAAAAACTATTCAAAAATTGAAAAATTAATTTTGGCATTGGTTTAGGCAACGTTTAAACTTCGCATCTATTTCGAAGCACACACGGTAAAGGTAATGACAAAAGTACCAATTGAGTCAGTAATGAAAAATTCAAAAAGGTCAGGAAGGGTTGAAAGATGGAATGCTCAAGTAAGTCATTGCAAACTCAAATATGAAGTGTTATCCTCACCAAAATCGCAAGTTGTAGCAGACTTTTTAGCAGAATTTCCATTGGAAGAAGATGAGGCAGTGGAAGAAATGATGGATATAGAAGAAGAACATGGAAATCCAAGGGATTTATTAACAGAGCCAAATATATGGGAAATATTGGTAGATGGATCGTCAAATGGAGAAGGTAACGGAATTGGGATCATTATAATTTCGCCAGAAGGCAATAAAATGGCTTTCTCTTTCAGATTGGAGTTTGCATCTACTAACAATGAAACAGAGTATGAAGCTATAATACATGCTTTGCGATTTGCAAAAGAAATGAAATTGGAGAATGTAAGAATTACCAGTGATTCTCAGTTAGCTATTCGCCAGATAAAAGAAGAGTATACTACAAATGAAGCATCCTTGAAAAAGTACAAAAAACTTGTTGAAGAATTGTCAGCGAAGATACCAAAAATAAAGTGGAGACACATATCAAGAAAAGACAATAGACTCGCAGATGCTTTTTCTTTTATATCAAGTATGATGACAGATCCATCTGCGAGATGCATAAAAATACAGACACTTCAATCACCATCAATCAACAAAGAGGAAGAAGAAGAAGCAGAAGTAATGCTCATAGAAGATGAAACACAAAGATCCCATTGCGAGGATTGGAGCACAGAACTTCATGCTTATTTAATGAAAGGAGAAACACCAAGAAATAGATTAGAGATGCATAAATTAAAAAGCCGTGCAACAAATTATGAATTAAGAGACGGGGTATTGTACCGAAGATCCTTTAATGGGCCCTCGCTCAGGTGTTTAACACGAAAGGAAGGAGAAGCAGTGTTAAAAATGCTACACAGTGGGGATGCTGGCAATCATAGTGGCGGAAGATCTTTAGCACATAAGGCGAAAATGCAAGGCTATTATTGGCCATATATGCATGAAGATGCGAAACAAATATCAAGACGTTGCGAAGATTGTCAAAGACACGGAAAGAAAATACATGCACCAGGTGCACCGTTGACCTCTTCAACAAGTGTATGGCCTTTTGGAAAGTGGGGATTAGACATTGTAGGACCATTTTTACCAGGTACAGGGCAAAGGAGATATTTGATTGTCGCAACAGATTATTTCACAAAGTGGGCAGAAGTAAAAGCGGTACAACACATTCGCGATAAAGATATTTTTACTTTCATATTCAAAAACATAATATGCAGATTTGGAATTCCAGCACAGTTGGTATCCGACAATGGGAAACAATTTGAGGGACAAAATATAGAATTACTGCTTAATACATTTCAAATAAAATGTGGGAAATCAACTCCTTTATACCCGCAGGCCAATGGACAAAAGCGAAGCAACAAATAAAACAATCGCTGATATATTGAAGAAAAAATTAGAAGGGCATAATAAGGCATGGTGTGAGCAAGTGCATAATGCAGTATGGGCTTATAATACAACAAGGCGAGAAGCTACGGGGATGTCACCGTTTTGTCTAACCTATGGTGTTGAAGCTGTACTTCCGACAGAAGTTATTATTCCAACAACAAAGAGAGAAGCTTGGGAGAAAAATCTTAGTGCGGGTAACATTTTGGTTAAATTAGATGAATTAGAAGAAAAAAGAGAAAGAGCACTACAACATATGGAGAATTATCAGCGAAGATTGGCCAGAGAATATAACAAGCGTGTCAAAACACGCGAGTTTCAACCAGGTGATATGGTATTGCGAGAAACACCAATATATCAGCGAGAAAGTGGTGGCAAGTTGGCGAAAAAGTGGGATGGACCTTATATCATCAAGGAGATAGTTGGAACAGGGGCATATAGATTAATGGATCCAGAAGGCAAAGATGTGGGCCAGAGATTGGGTAGACCATGGAATAGATTATATCTCAAGAAATATTACCCATAGAGGATGGAAAGGAAAGAATAAATTCTGAAATGTTAAATGAATGAAATGAAATTAAATGTTCCTGCGACAGAGTTATTGCGAAATTAAGAAAGAATGTGTGAATATCTCGCAAATGAATTAACAAGAGATAACCAAAAATGAATGATTGAACGAATTGACAGAAATGAAAGAGTGAGTGAATGGGACGAACCTTTATGGCGTACACCCTAGTTCGCGAATGATATTTCGTAAGAGGCAAATGTAAGACCTAAAGTGCGTCATATAAGGGGGTATCTCTTGACATGGCTCAGGGAAAAGGTTACACACCGCCCCGGAACCTGAGTCATGAAAATTTGGGGCCCATGAAAGCCTATCCGGGAGATACCTTGGATTTCCAACTATATATATAAGGTTATACCCTGGTTGGACGACCGAGGGTCTCTTCCAAGGAGTCGAGTGTATGACCAAGGCGCCGAGGTACACGGTTGAGCCAAGAGTGCCCGGGGCATTTGAAGTGTCTCGGCCATTCTTGGCAAGTCTTGGCACATGCTTTGCACTCGGCCCGAAGAAAACTCCACTTAGGGTGCGATCTCGTAACCATAAACCCTATAGGTATAGGGGATAAGAGGTGCGAAAACAACTGGTTGTTGTTAAGACCGGATGGGAGGAGCTAGTCTTGTATGGCCGATGTACGCCTCCTTGAAGGGGCAACCGGGGGGAGATGATAAGGCGGCACCCTCCATTAGGGAGCCGATAAGTGTCAAAAGACGCAAATGTCATGAGGCTCTATTTTCGCAAGGAAATTTAGGCTTGTCATATTTGTGCAATGATCCTGAATAGGCAATAATACTAACGCGAGGGTAAGACGAGATCAATGGGTCCTTACATGAAAGTGTAAAGACGTCTTGCGATTTCGTCGCAAGACGGAAATGTCATGGGGCTTTATGTTCGCAAGAACATTTAGGCCTGTCATATTGTCGCAAATGAAATATCCTGCAGAGGCAAAAATACTAAAGAAATGATAAGACAAGATCAATGGGTCATTACATGAAAGTGTAAGGACGTCCTGCGATTTTGTCGCAAAACGTCAATGTCATGGGACTTTATGTTCTCAAGAATATTTAGGCCTGTCATATTGATGCAAAATGAGGGGTGGCAAAATAAGACCTTTAACTAGGAAGGCAAAATAAGACCACACAAAAACAATGATAAGGCAAGATCAATGGGTCAATACATGAAAATATAAAGACGTCCTGCGATCTTGTCGCAACAGTGAATTTCAACATAAATGAAGATAATGGAATAGCAATTATTAAATACCAAAAATTATACTTGTTGAAAGAAAGAAGAGTAACGCAGACGAGTACATACATCAAAAAAGATGATTGAAGTACATAAAGAAGCAACAATACGAGAAGAAAAATTACAAGAGAAAATCATTTCTCAAATAGTAGCTTTTTCACCAGAAGGAGATGCTGGGTTTTCTTCAGCAACTTTATCTATATTTTCGCTAACTAATATATTTCCAGCAGATCCTTCTTCACCTACATCTTCATTTGCGACATCATCATTGACAGATTTTATTGGGAGAGACATTTTCTTCATTTTCGAGTTCTTCGCCATTTGTTATAATCATAATCGCTGTCAGGAGGATTAGGAACTTCATCATCACTTACTTCCAGAGGTTCAACAGACACAGGATCAAGAGATTTATATAGTAAAACATTATTCACAAGAACTTCGTCTCTAAGATGAAATTGACGAAGGAGTGCTTTCTGCTGATTTTTACTCTCTATATCTTTACAGTAACGCATATAGTCGAATTTTCTTTCTGCCCTATCGCGAGAACGCACAAGAGAAGCAGCGAGTATTCCATTCTCTTTGCGAATTTTTGAGTAGTCAGATTTCAAAGCAGTAAGGGAGGAGTGAAGTTTTTTCCCAGACTCTGCAAAACAAAAAGTAAAAGGAATTATACAAACAAAAAAATATGAAGGCTTGATAAAGAAAGAATAGATGAGGCAGTCAACTTCTATGACTACCTTCCTTCTGCGAGGTAAGATTTTGGATTAGAGCCGAACAACTATTCTCCAGATGATCCATGGCATTGTCAAAATTATCTCCAATTAAACCTTTCAGACGTGATCGCCAATTTTTTTTCGTTGGAAACAAGTAAGGCATTTTCTTTTGTAAGGGAAGAGTTGGACTTTTCTAGTTTGGAACATTGATCCTTGAATTGGTTTGCTTTTACACTTAAGTTTATTCTACCCTGAATCAGTTTATCTTTCTCGTGAGAACTTCTTCAAGTTGATTTCTCAAATGAGCAAAGAGATTGTTCTTGCTCTTTACATAATTTTTGACAAACATCATATTGTTGCGAGTAAATCGCCACCTTGTTTAACAGAGTTCGCTTCTCTTGAGAAAGAGTTCCATTCTCATCTGATAAAGTTTCCAACTCCAAATTAGCTTTAGTCAAAGAGCAAGAGAGGCGAGATAAGTCATTACTTAATGCGTCTTGTTTCTGAGCTAAATCAACATTTTCTTTAGAAAGATTATCTATTTGATCAACAGAATATGTATGAATATTATCTAATTGGTTATATTGCTCCATCCAAGCATCTCTATCAACTCGAACTTCTTCAACAGTAGATTCCAACTGATATATCTCCATTTTTCGTTTCTGGTTTAAAGATTGAAGGGCAAACAAGGTTTAAAAAAAAAAAAAAAAAAAGGACAATACAGAGGCAAGAGTATACCTTTTAATTCTTCATTCTTCTTACGAAGATTATCACGATCCAGCGAAATATTTTGAAGTTTTTGATTCTCAAGATGGAGAATATTACATTTTGCAGTCATAGCTTGGAGATCATTCTTCAAAGTGTTAATTTCTTGTTCCAAGGATGTTTGCGAAATTCTATCAGGGCCAAGGTGTTTGCTCAAAATCTCGCAAATATCAGATTTGATAGGGTCGACAGAAGTCTTCTTAGCATCGTTCACAATATCTGATAGGACTTTGAAGGCCACATCTATTCCTTCTAAATTTTCTTTAGTAAGAGGGATTTGCTCAGAAAAGGAAGTAACGGTGATAGAAGAAGGAAGAGATGAGTCATCTTTTGTTAAAGGAATATCACGAGAAGAAGAAATCTCATGAAGGTTAATGACTGGAGGAATAGTAGAGGCATTAACAATGGAAGAAGAAGTAGGCTCATTCGCAATGGGACTGTTATGAGGGAGTTGATCTATGAGAAATTCAGGCATAGAAGTATTATCTTTGGAAGAAATAGTAGGGATATCTTACGAAGATTTCGCAGTAGGGGTTGTAAGTTTGAATGTAGGAAAAGTAACAGAAGGCGCAACAGGTTTAGAATGGCGAGGCTTCTTGGGGGACCTATCAACATTTTTGTCATCCTGCGAATTACAAGATAAATAAGAAACAAAGGCAACAATATTGTTATTAAAAGAATAAATATTTCTTAAATACCTTGTTACTCGCAGGCTTTCTTTTAGAAGCAGTGGATTTCGGTTGCGAACCTAGGGAGATATTAGGGTTCACAACGGTGAACTTGGTGCTAGGTTTGTTCTTGCTAAAACAAAAATGGCAGAGGAGTCATTAAAAGAAGAACAATATCAGAATAAAACAATTTCAATAAGAGAGATCAATCACAAAATGATCAAATTAAGCAAAATTAACAAACCTTGATGCCATAGAAACAGTAGCAGAAAACGATGAAGAAGATGATGAAGAAAAGCAGCAGAAAAAAGTTACAGACGATGAAGAAGACGAAGTAAAAGAAAAGAAATGTTTTCACAAGGAATACTCCTTTAAATAGACGAGAAAATAGTAATCGGATAACATTAAATGTGCTGGTAAAAAGGGAAATTTTAGATACGTGTAAACAGTCATCCCTAAATTCATGGAATCTTGTCGGCAGAAAATTGATAGAAAACAAACGATGGCGGCATTTCAAAATATTGGTTCTCATGACATTCTCTCCTTCGCAGAGAAGACATGAGAAGAGGCAAGATGTAGGATCAGAATATCACGACATCAATACTTCGCGAGAGCAATAAATAATGACATTGCGAGGGCGTCGCAGAAGAATAACATTAATGACGCAATGAATGACGACAGCCAAAACATGAGAAAAGTGTGAAGATCTAGCGAAGTTTAGGAGAGTTGCGATATTGTATACTTGTACACTTGCGATATTTCGCAAATCATTCCCGAAAATAAAGGACAGCTTAGCTGTCATCCACTGTGTACTATCCTATATAAAGAGTTGAGCGAGTCTATTGTAAAGAGAGGATTCTTTTGAGAGTGTTAGACAAGTCATTAGGAGAGAGAAAGTTGGAAGTGATTGTAATTTCTTTAACTCATTTCTATTTTATCTTGTGAATCTTCAAGAAAATAATCAATAAAATCACTGTTATTCATCTAGAAAATGTCTTAGTTGTGTGGAATATTGTGAGGGGTGTAGTGTAGGATTTCCTGCAACTACAAGTTTCCCATGTGTATTTACTATTGTTGATTCTTATGTAGTGATTTCTTCATATTAGCCTTCTTCGGAGATTCATGACCTATTCAAATTATGGAAAACAAAGTTCAAAAGGAATATCACAACCTGATCAAATTATTAAAAGTTTGTTCTATTTAGCTAATAGTTTTTAAAAAATTATACATCAGGCTATGATCGCAAACAAGAAAGAAGAAGAGTTAAGTTTGGAAATAGTGTATTGTGCCAGATTTTCAGTAACAACAAGTTGTATTAGGACCCCAACGAGTAAGTTAAAAAAATTACAATATAAAACTTTTCACTATGATATTTTAGTTGTTATAAGTGATTTATATACGGTATTGTGAATTGAGGTTTCGCACTTATGTTGAAATCATCTATGTGGTGCAAATCCCGTACGCAGTTTCAGTTCATATGGACGTCTGGAATCTATATTTAAATTTAGACTGGTGTTGTTGTTTTTTTTATTTAGTGTATGTTTTGTTATCCCGGCAACAGGTTCGAAAGAAGCAACTAATAAAACGATATGGTAGACCTGTTTGAGAATGATGATGAGCTTAGCGGACTTGATATTTTGGAAATTTAAAGATAATGTGGAGCATCTTATTGGTGTAGAAGAGAATAAACTTAGTGATATAAATTTATATTGTTCTATCTGTCTTTTCTTTGTTCTACGCAGTATTTTGACTGTTCTCACTGCACTTAACTAATATGTTTCCTCTATTGCGTAGCATCTAACATTAATTTCTACTTCAATTGTGTCTTAGCAGGGAAAGGCGTGGGTCGTTAGAAAAGGTGAACGACCCTGGGGTGAGAAAGTTTATATTCCAGAACTCTTAACCAACTAGGCTGGTGATTAATGTCAAGCTTATCATTCTTCTTCATCTGATCCCGCAGTTACTCACAACACCCATAACATCATCAAAGAATTGTTACGATAGTAGGTCAAGTGACCCAGCTAAAATAACATGAAAGGTACTAAAATCCCTCTACTTCGGTCACAAAGAATCCATAGCAATATTCGAGTTTTTTTTGAAGACGGATTTCTAAAGTTTTAAATTTTTATTCATAATTAGGGAGAGTTTGAGTACCCATGTGGGGTGGTGTAAACTTGGATCCGATAAATATCATAGAAGTTTGATTGATCATTGTTAATGTCAAATATTGTTCTACTTTTATCATTTTCAGGCATGTAATTTTAGTACATTGATCCAAAGATACATCAACGAACTGATTCTGCTGACAGAGGGGGAGTCATTCGAATAGAGGTACATTCCGGACTCTAACATGTAAGTAGTCTCTCTTCTTTTAACAATTAATCAACAAGAAGGAACTCCTATTACAGTAAGACTTGATGTTTCTTTAAGATGTTTATTTGCGATGAATGTTGCAGGTTGCATTAAATGCTTCCACTTGAAGAGGGGGTGAGATTCAGGTCATGCAGGGCAGGATAGCAGGTGGATACGGGAATCACTTAATGTGAAGGTGCAAAGAGTGGAATAACAAATGATGGGTGTCATTTTAGGCGATTATGTTTTATTTTCGTGATTTTAGGTGATTATGTTTCTATTATCATATTGTACTCTAGGTCTTGAATCAAGGAAAACGTTGCAGTTTATATCTACTTGAATACATGTTATTTGGTTGGGTCATATTCATCATTATTCCCAACTTAGGACAGTAAGATCACTTTTAATATGAACTCGACAGTCGAGTTATAAGTAAAAAGTCTCTTAGCTCTGACAGCTGTATAAGGGGTTGCTCCATAGTTTATAGAAAATGCAGACACTCCCAAAGATGCAGAAATAATTGTGGTCAGGGAATTAGACTTTGTATGACAGAGCACATGGTAAATGTGGATAGAGCACATGGTAAATATGGCATCGTTTGTTGATTTACTTGAATACATCGAATAACACTGAGAGGATGAAGGCTGTTAGACAAATATTAATGATGGGAACGATGTAACACATAAATGTGGTATTAGACTTGCATTTTCCCTACCAACGATCTGATTTTGAAGGAATCTTCCTTGCAATGGATGGTAATCTTACAACTACTATACTTCAATGAATGAAATCTTCTATCTATATTGAGGTCATTTCTAACTTGAAAGTGAAGGGATTGTAGTTCTTCCTGTGGCAATGAAGTCAACTTGAATTGCATTGTATTTCTGATGTTTTTATGTTTTGACAGGTTTCAAGATTGAAAAAGAAGATTAAGAAGGTATGACGATTTTTAATCTTGATAATGGTTGTCTGATCTACTATTCAAGATTAAGACTAGGTTTTCGAACACATTCATAGAAATGAAAATGTTCAAGATTGAGACCAGGTTGGTGAACATACCGAATGACCATTCAATCTCAGCCAATACGATCTCTAAATGTCATAGGTACGATCTACTGCTCTTCTCTTATGTAATTCATGTTGAATTTGAGGTGATATCATCTGTTTGTTTTCAGTAGTTA
The DNA here is from genome assembly GCA_023531295.1 of Papaver armeniacum. Taxonomy (NCBI): domain Eukaryota; kingdom Viridiplantae; phylum Streptophyta; class Magnoliopsida; order Ranunculales; family Papaveraceae; genus Papaver; species Papaver armeniacum. Next base: position 71,854 of record JAJJWW010016199.1, read on the forward strand.
GAAATTTTGCCAACATGGTGTTGGAGTTGCACCAAGGTATAATATCTCCACTCTATGTTGGAGTTGTACCAAGGTACAATATATCCACTCTATTTAATTGTGCATGCTTATTTTTGTAATGTCGATTTTAAAGGGAACACTGGACCGTCCATGTGTACTGGAGGTGTGAAAATTTTAGGACTTGTCTATACTGGATATTACAAGCACAATATTAAGTGTTTCATGCTAGGTAATGTTGGACAGTCTGATAATGGACTCTTGGAGTTTGCAAAATGCTGCCCAAAATTACACAAGCTTTAAAATTAGGTGTGGCTATTTCGAACTTGCAGTATCTCTCAGTGCAACCTAACTTTCTTTCTTGCAGTATTTCTCGCTACAACCCAACTGCCCCCTCTTAGGTTGATTTATTAAAATATATTGCTTCTGCCTTCTGCTACTTTTTCTATGTTTTAGTTACTTCATTTTTCTTTCGTTGGTAGTCATTCACCAATAATTACTTTTGTTGTTTTGGTTTTAGGATATTGGATTGTTGATTGTCTTCAAATGAACCATTTTTTGTATTCTTATTCAGATACAAATTTCAGGGTTTAATGCGACCGACTTTGGAGTTGACACTTTCGTGAGTCTGTGTTTTATGTATGGTGTTGCGCAATGTTTGCCATGGTGGTCTTTGGTCTCAGACAGATAGGAATAGCTGGTGCAAGTTCCACGTTGGACCCCGTATAGCAAATTTTCTGATGGTTTTATGCAGCATGGATCTTTAAGTGAGTAATACCCAATACAATCAGAAGAAGACATGTTTAATTTTCATGGTTGATTACCTTCTTGCAACATGAATGTGGATTGAATAGTGATAGCATTGGAATTACAAGAACTACCATTTATAATTTTTGCAATTATAAGAGGTTTACAAGAATGTAACCAAATTTCATTGGTTGAGTTAGTTTCTCAGTTGCATGTTGGTTGAATTGTTAGCTTAGTTTCTGTTCTTGAACACATGCTTTGCTCAGCCATAAAATTGATTCAGTACTATATGTATTTGTGTATTTATTGATGCTCTCCTTAGTTTGAAACAGGAATAATTCGGTTATCAACTATTAATAAACAGGTGCTCGACCGAGAACATTGTAGTTATTTAGCCTCATCACCTGAATTTAGAATATGCGAGGTACAAGCTTGATGTTTATGGTAATATACAAATATCGTATAGTTTTTATTGATTTTAGTGATATCGCTTATTTTATGATGCATTTCTAACAATCAAACTCCTGGTAGACCTATTGACTGGAATATTGCTTTTTGCTGACTGGAATATTGCTTTTCGTTGAAGTTCTTGGGAGGACACTAACAGTTCACTTGGACAAACATGTAATTGTAAGTCTCTCTCTTCAAATGTTTAAGCATCGTCTTCAACACCCTGAGATTTCTCTCAAGTAAGTTGTTTTATTTGTGTGTGTGTGTGTGTGTGTGTGTGTGTGTCTTTATGTATTTTGCTATGAAATTTTCAATATCTTGCATAAGATCTATAAACTTGATCATATGTCAGGTGTTTGAAAATGTTTATTTCAAGGTTTTAGTTGTACTGACACTTTTATTCTGCTACATTTTACCAATATTGATATGATTGAGGAAGGCCTTGGAAATGTGCATGTCGCCTTAATCAGATACGGGTTCCTATCCTTTTAATCTCATTTTATGCAATCCAAGTTGTTTCTTTTGGGTGATCTATTGCAAGTTACCATGCAATTTACTTGATGGAGGTGTACCCATTGAGTGTTCAGCATGCACAAACAACTCTGAAAATTCGCAGAGGGTAAATTTTTCTTAAGGTTCAACACTTTAGGGTATTCAGTTTTCTTAAAGCCTAATACATCGCTTGGAGGAACATAAAATCATCGCGACCTTTTTTATTGAGGTATTCAGTTCTTCTTAAATCCTAATGCATGGATACTCAGTTCTACATACGTCCCAATGCATGGCTTAGACCAACATAAACTTAATGTGCAAGTAGGTAAGAATTAAGACTCATATACCAGTTTTGCTACCTAGCAGTCTCTGTTATTATTTTGTATTTCAATTTTAGATGCTAGGACGATGCGCTTCCAAATATAGTTATTTGTGTGCTACCATATGCTACCATCATCAAAAACAAGCTTTTTAATATGTTGTCTAACTGATACATGCAACCTCCCTGAATAGTTACTGCTGGATTACGTAAAGAAATCTTTTCGGTATACCCTGTATTTTGACCTCAAGCGCATTGAACTAAGTTTCCAATGTGCCTGCAATGTTTCAGGTGATTGTTACTATAGTTGGTTACAATAAATTGTATATTGGACCTAACCTCTTACAACATTTTCTTTTCTCTTGAGTAGGATTGTAAAGTTTAAGTTTTGGTTGCAGATTGATTAGCCTACGAATTGGCTAATGCAGTTGCAGATTGATTACCGGAGGTGAGCTCCTGGGCGAGCTTGCATGTGCCAGATGAGTAATTTCACCTTTTCCGCGTGTTTCCTGCTAAATGTCATCATGTCTGTTTCAGCATAATGCTTGCTTTGATAACTCTCAGGAGAAAACTACCACATGTGTTTTCAAGTTTAACCAAAATAGACAAAAGCATTGTGCATGTGCACAAGCTGTGCATATGAACTCATCTTATTTGATACATAATATATAATCAAACAATTGTGGCATGAAATGTATAATATATTCATGATGGCATAGTGGTATATACCACTAAGTATGAAAACGAACTGCTGTCTTAGCTCAACTGGTAGAGCACATGGTTATCAGCCATGTAGTTGTGGGTTCGACTCCCACAAATGGCACGGTAATTTAAGTTGTCAATGCCATATTATAAGGTTATTTACAATTTGGTTTCATCTTATATTTGACTTGCAATTTTCATTATCGATTTGGTGCTAGCCGAATCGATATTGATCATGCCATGGATAAATTCAGAACTTGCAAACAACTGTAAAGGATGACGAGTCCTTGGTGCACTCACCTGAGGGAACTACTTGCGGGACACTTACGAAGGAATGGTTAGTCGTCTAATAAACTTCGATTAATCAGAGGAGCGAGGAGCACAGCTGCGGTCCTCTTCTTGACTAGCTCCAGTACAATTATCTACGCTATTTCTCAGCACCGACGCGTTTAATTGTTAGTTACTCAGATCTCCAGTTAACAACAAAACCATCTACTTGAGAAGCAAGGTTCAACACTAGCCCAAGAGAAATATATAAGTTTTTCTTCCAAGATGATAGCGACTGGTTGTTTATCCTTTCTTTTCAAAGGGTTCTCTCATTCGTTCCAACCGAATCCACCAAAGTACACCATCATTGTTTTTATTTCATTACTCTTTTGCTTAACCCGACAGAGAAGTGGCAGACCAAGACTATATTAAATGGATGAAGCTTCTTTATTATTGATCGATAGAGATGACTTTTTGTCTTTGTCTTTTCCACGCAGTTACCTTCTTTGCGGGTTACTCGAGTGGTTTTGAAGCTAAAATTTCTTATGATGATGTCAAGTGTTGGCGTCAACTTCGCTGATGATACTGATTTTGGTTTGTTGATTTTGTATTGTATCACGTGGTTGATATCTGAAGCGAACTATAACATCTCTTGATATTAGGGCGGGTTTTGCCTATATGGATTCTTTTTACTATTTAAATATATTAACATCACTCATTTTTTCTTCATATTGTACCGGTGAGGATTTTCCTGTCAAAGAGACCCAAAGGTATTCACTCCATGAAGATATATGATATACTTCTATTTATAGGATAGCAGAAATAAGGTAAAAAAACCATGGATTAGAAAGAGCAACCGTCTTTCCGTCGAATGTATGAAAGAGCCATGGGATTAGTTTCATATCTTTGTATCATAGTGTTTGCACGAAATTCTTGGGATTAACCTTAAAATATTTTATTTTTCATTATACGGAATTGACGAGTTACTTAGCAAGCACATTGACGTCGTGCAGAAGAAGCTCGACAAAAATGCAAAAGAAGCTCCAGAAAAAAGAGACGTGGCCTCGCAGGAAGTATATATTATGAACATAGTTTTTACGTCGGCCTGTCCACCAAAGTTGAACCAGACTTATCTATCTATCATTATATTGAAAAAAATGAATGTTGAATGCTCTGTATGTGGGCCGACGCATTGGGATGACGAGAGATTAACTAAATAATTCAAGAGAACCTTTGAAAAATGTTTTCCAAGGAAAAGTAAAACTCCCACCATTGCTTGAACCTCCCAAATCTTGGAGGGATTTATATGATGCTGGTGTTTCCCGTAAAATTGTCTGGTGATTACATCCGAGAGTATAATGCTTCGAATGCAATTACCAGTTTTGGGCCTTAAAAAGCAAGGGTTCAAAGTGTTTTCAAGTACGTAGGGAACTTGGACAAAAGAGTGGAGCATTAATACAAAAAAAATTAACTTATTCTCAACTTTATATAGACGATCTTAATCATGCCCCGAGTGTTCGACAAAGATATACGTGAGCTAATCAATATATTCGCAATAACTATTCTTTGGCACATAAGACTCAGCGTAGCGTCCTATCGAGAATACTATGAAAATTATTATGCATTACAAAGAAATTACGAATGAAAGGCAGTACAATTTACAAACAACCGCCGAAACAATTATACTGTCAGAAGATGGTTTCGATATGCTAGGTGTCCCCAATATTTTTTTCACCTAAAGGAGACACAAGGTTTTCCCGGGTCTCCGAGTGCCACCATGCATACTTGCCTCCGCATTACGTTTTTCTTTTTCTGTATTACAAGTTGAGTTGGATCACATACCATTGCTTAACTAAAATTGAAAATTAAAACTCTTGAAAACGTTAATCCATAAGCTAAAACTGAAAATCAGAGTGTTAATCATAATGTTACTCGACAGAAAAAGAGAAAAGGGACTAAAAAAACTTGGATTTCAAAAATTGAGGAGGAGAGCAGAAGATACCAATATGCATTAGACCGAATATTTATGGACATACAAAGATTGAGAATGAGTATGTATGATAATGTGAAAGTAGAGATGATTGGAGAGTAAACTTTCCAGCGAAGTAATGCTTCGCAATGATGAAGAAAAATATCGAAGGTATTCAGAATCTACACAACATCGGGATTTACGTACACAATCATTGTTTATGCCTTGAAATATATTTAACACATTCGATTCAAAGAGTAAAAAACTATAATTAAAATTAAGAAAAAGACGATCATACAAAACAATGGTGGAATGCATCACCTTGCCCATGACATATGCAACAACAATGACTAGGTTTTTTAAAAATACTTTGTGATTTTTTTTCTTTTCAAAAAATAACTTCGTTTGACATTTTTACGGGTCACTTTATTTATTTTTACAATTTCTTGATCAAGGTAACCACAATCTATTCCTTCCAACATAATTTGTTATGAATGATGGGTATGGCTGAAATTGGTGGCAGCAATTATTTTTTTGGCAATTTTTTTGAATCGAAGATTATATATTGTGTTCAATGACAACTAATATGAAGATGGATATTTCTACAAGGTTGTCTAAGTTGGTGAATCATCTCTCAATTGTGTTGATATTGTTGTTGCTTCCGGTTGTTGTTCAATGATTTTTTCATGGCATTTTTATTGTATTTTTAATCTGTTATTTGCGTGCATGTATACCGCAGGCATTAGATTCTAAGACACAAAAGTAATCAAATTAAACCAATGAAATATTCACTCTTCTGTTTTAATCTTATAAATAAGGTGAAAAGCTTATCATGGTATATTACAGATGAAGTTATTTGGTAAATATTTGAGAGGTTTACTACTGCTATCAACATACTATCCGCTAATGAAGAGGACTGTGCTGTTGGGGTAGTATGTGTCCATAAAGCAAGGGGATCAGGTAAACCCTGTTCTCGCTACTAAATGTCACGAATAATATTAACTGAGTGTTTTGATGTGAAAAAAAAATCAATTTTACGTTTTTAACCAATTCTCTAATGACTATGCTGACCATAAAAGTCAGCTGGCCACATAAAGGTGGAGCCCCGCCGCAGGCTCAACCTGTCCAATGCCCTTATGGGGATTTAGGTATAGTTTTTTAGTCGCTCCTTTGCCTTTTTTTTTTCTTCTGTGCTTTGAACTTCCTTCAGTGAGCGTTTGAGTAACAAGACCAATATGAAATAGGAAATGCACTTATTTTGTTGATTTATGAAAAGCCGGGCATCATAGGATTGAAATGGTTTGTGGAAACTTAGTGTTGGTAAGTGCAAGAGTAATATAACCTTTGATGCAACAAGTGTACATTCAAATGATACTTACAATTGACTGTACATAATTAACTTGAACTTTTAAGTCCCATAAAGAGTACCAACTTTTACATTTTTTTTTATATGTGGTTGGAAACCTAAAACGAAGCATCAAGATTCTTATGCAAAATAATTTACCCAAGCTTAATTATATTATATTGTTTTATTTTTTATGATTTTTATTTTTATGGACGCCTAAACGAGCACTTTTCTTTTTGGGAATTATTCGAGATCTATCAAGGTTTGATGACCATTACACGTTTCAATCATCACCCATATGTATTTGAGATGCTAATTGGTAACTCGAATTGGCTAAAAACTTAATTGAGACATCTACGATATCAAGATGCATCAGATTGTCTTGATTGAAGAACCCATGTTTTCAAGTTGAATAGATCATATTTGATGAAATAGATCTAGGAAGAAATTCCTTAGGTAAAGTAGTTGTTTTTCATATGTGTACAAGATCGAAATTTCAAAAATATTTGTTACGCTATATGATTTATTCCTTTATTATTCTTGAATAATTTTGAAAAATCTGAATTTTGGAACAAATTCACAAATTTGTTTGTGCTAATCTTTAGATGAAAAAACTGACCCAGTTCTTTTTAAAACACGAATAAATTTATGGTACATGGTTTATATGGTTGTAGGAACCGAATCTAATGTATGAGAAAATAAAAATATATTAAAAACTAATTGAAGATACATGTTCATCGTATAATTGCAGATGAAGGTGAATATCGAATTTATCGCCAGATTATGTTCCTTAAACCCAATCTGTTTTGAATGCTTAATTGTCACATCATTGTGGATGTTGTTCCTTTTATTGTCTCATGTTGATAAGTGTTATGCCTCCATTTATACTTATGATGTGTTAAGCAGAAAAGCAATAGATTTATGATGTTTTTTCTTAAAAAAAATGTATAAGTGCATATTGATCATTGTGATATGTGAAGAGTCAAGAGTTGTCAATAATACCGATTATCAAGAACAAGATGAATAAAGTGTCGAGAATTATATCTTAACAAGTAAGTGTACTATTCATGAATGAAAAAGGGATATATTTGTTGGTTAGGAACCCAACAACGTTCTGAATTACAGATTGCTAAGGAAGTGCGAGGTTATACTTATAAGAGGTCTCTGACCATGGATTTTGGGAAACAACTCAAATCAGACTGTTTTTCTCTTCGAATGGATTTTGTGGATTGATTTTTAAAATTAAATTTATTGCTTTCAGGTTCTTAGATTTTTTTCTCTTCAGAATAAGCAAATACTTGAATCTTTCATTTTTTTGTTTCATACCAAGCTTGCATATTCTAATTTGTTAGATACAAAGGCCCATCATTATCCACGTAATTCAAATTATACTTTTACTGCCATTAACTTTGAAAGGTGATTTTTACGTTTAATTAGTGGTTACCATTTAATTATCCTGGAAGCAATGAATAAAAAACACACCAAAGTAAACAATCTGGAAATCATTAATGGTGATGCCTAGATAACATAAGTCGGACTATATCAATGAGATACCTAGATAAGTATATTAATGGTGTTTTAAATTATTTTCATGGAACATATATACCAAGTTAAAAACCATGTTGAATATCAAAGACTACGTGACGCATGACACTAATCAAAGGTTGAGCCGGGGCCGTAAGGCCCCGGTGATACCTAGTATTATATAAATAATAATTCCATTAGAAAATAAAAAATAATAATAATTTTCATACACATTAAATTTTCTCATAATATGATTCAATGTTGGTTTGTTTTTCTCTGAAGTTCAAATCAAGTTGTATTTCATCCTTAATAGATCATAGTGCACTCGTAAGATTCAGAATCACATTCTTGTATTGTTTATGACTAAACTGAATTGTAAATTGTATGTTTTTTTTTTTTTTTTTTTTTTTTGTCAATCAACAAATTTCAATTCATTCAAATCAAAATAGTGATTACATGTTCGCTTACAAGATTAACAAAAACATCAAAATACATAAATAATATCAAGATAATCAAAACCCTAATACAAATAAGGATATCAGCTACAAGTAGATCGCGAAGAGAAAGAGCAATAAACCGCAGAGATACCCAATTTTTGATTATGTATAAGGGAGAGATGATGGTATATTCCGGAAATAATTCCGACCATTTTTGATTATTCTTCCTTGAAAAGAGATGCTCCTGAAAGGATGAGTGTTTTGCCCATAAACTTATAGATCGAATCGTTGATGTTTTTGAATCAAGAGTAGCAAGCCACGAACCAACCATTAAAGATCGAAGAACTCACCCACAACAACGAAGAAAAATCGCCCCAAAACGGCGAAGAAATATGTCAAAAGACAGAAGAAATGATGTAAAAACATCTTATTTAACAAACTATTACCTAAAACTAAAAAAGAAAAAGAAATCCTTCTGAGCAAGAAAGATGAAAAGACTCAAAGTTCTTTTTATAAAGGAAGAGAAAAGAAAGAAGAAAGAGAAAAGAGAGAAAGAGGAGAGGAAATATTCCACCCAGAATTATGTAAATTGTATGTTAAATACAAAAAATTTCTGGTGTAAAAATCTTTTTTCATGGAAATTAATAAGATTTATTACTTTAAAAACAAATGAATGCCGTTTTAACCCGTTAATGTTTTTTTTTTTTTTTTTTATCTCTTTATATATTTTCCACTTTTAAAAATCTATTTCGGTATTTATCCTAAAATACTTTATTTTTTTAATATGGAAATTCTCATTTTTTCCTAAGAATTTTTTTAAATTAAGAATTATTCTTTAAATTAATATATTATTATTATATGTATATTTTTTTTATTTTTTTTTAATGCCGCAAAGGCTTTCATTAGAAAAACATCATAATAAGAAGTTGGTGGGCAGCCTAGCAACAAGCTGGGCGCCAACACCTTTTTAAATGACAATGCCTAGTCGGTGAAAGAGATAACCACCTATCTTATGATTCATATCATGCCTAACCATGCAGTTCCTCAATCTCTTTAGAAATGAAATCATATCTTCACCTAAAACACCTAAAGTAGAAAACGCCAATACACTAAACCCATGACCATGTGCAATGCATTTGTCAAGATATTTGTTGCATTTACGCACAACCGCAGCGTTAATGGCGTGACTAGGAGCGACATTGCGAGTTCTAGCACTAGTAAAGGGCGAGACCCCCGTGACGTCAAAGCACACGTCTTTTCTGTCTTCCCAATTGTAAACAAGGATATCGGCAGGCTTTAAGGCCTAGAAAGAAACCCCAAGGAAGCCTCTTTACGTGCTACAACACCAGATTTATAGCATATATCAGCAAGGACATCCCTAACCAAATCATGCCGGAATTCGGGGCCTACATCTTTAGAGAAATGTAAGGCGTGATCACCAAATATATCCATGCCTCGATGACAACTAGAACACAAACTGCCCGGTTCGAAAAAAGGGATACCAAAACAATACTGGAGGACGGATCGAAATTGCCTCGGCCCAACAATTTGGTTCAACCCATTGATGGGGATAGCCTTAAGAAAGTCCATAGCATGCACACACCTATTGAACTGCCACAAGATATAATCACGCTCAGAAAAAAGTGAAGCTATTAGGTATTTTCTCCTTGACAACACCAAAGTAAATGACTGCCAATGACTTCATGAAGTGTGGGGCAGCGTTGTTGATGTTGAAATTGGAAGAAGATAAACCACAGGCTTGTGTGAAGGACTGCAAATCATGATGATAGTTGTTGCTTGAACCAGGTGATTGATGTAGCTGTAGGATAGTGTCCTGAAGGTTCTTTGTTTGATCATATGATGCTAAGTAACAGTATTGGCCAGTGTCCGCCATTGTATGAACCCCCAGGCCCCCATCCTTAATTGGTAAAGTAACTAGACGATGTTGTAACAAACCAAACCCAGCGCCATCTCCCACCACAATCTGACGAAGATATTGTAGCAGATGTTTATCAAACAAGGATGTAACAGCCTGCAATACAGTGGGTCTACAGGTACGAAGCGTGAAGTAAAGCCTATAAACACCTGTGCAGTTCCGCGGAAGAAGTAATTCACATTGCGGGTCATTGAGCTTCTGGATTTTGCTCATAAGTTGAATGGATTTGTTAACTCTACCCAAGACCAAATCATCGCAGAACCGTGTATCTAAGCCGACGGGAGACTTGACACCCATTTGAGGTTTACCAATGTTAACAGGAAAGCCTCAACTCTTTGACACCCATTTGAGGTTTAACATAAGTTGAAATTTGTTAACTCTTAACAGACCGGAAAGCCATTTCAAACTCTTCTAGGATCAAAACAAGGCCAAAATATCTCAGTCGTCGTAATGTTCAGGTGTAATCCCCTACATGGCCCATCAACTTGTATAATATGTAAAGCTTTGGCCACTTCCATGGTTTCTCATGCGATGGTGCCGTCATCCAAATACCATGCGTGTAGGTCTAGTGTGCAGGACGCAACAATTTTAGTCACAAGGGGATGTAGTGTTAACGCAAACAGAAGGGGACCAAGTGGGTCTCCCTGTTGCACACCCTGAGCAGATGAGAGTATAGCATCATTGTAATACAATTTTGCTGGTGTAGAGTAGCAAAATTCCACCCATCTAGAAATGCTAGGGCAATGTGTTCTAACCTCTTTAATCAATATAGTCCTTTCTACTAAATTGAAGGCGTTAGAAAAATCTACTAGCAGCATAGTATGAGTGTTATGGCTCCCTTTCAGTTCCAACAACCTGTTAGCTGTGTGCAAAATCCCTTCACCACCACACGGAACTCCAACATCGAACTGGTGAGTGCCTAAGTATGCTGCAACGTCCTTATAAGCAACAGTAGCAGTAAGTTTGGAGCACAACCTCCTCCAAATGGTTCCTACTGGGATGGGCCTCAAACCACCACCTGGTTTGAGGAGCGGATTTAATGGGGCACTAGTAATATATTCCCCAAGGACTGAAGGGAATTTTCCAGCCAACCAAAGATTCACGACACCATCCATTGAAAGTAAAATCTTATCAAAAACTGCGGATGCTGGAACACTAAACGAATCCAATAGATGATGTTCTCGAAGGCCATCTCTCCCATAAGATGTGCCTTTGGGAAAGCTTTTTATAGCAGATAGAACTGCTTTTGAATCTACATATATAACAGGAGTTGAGACAATATCTGAAGGAATAAATGGTGGTGGTGCAGTGGGGTGTTTAAGTTGTAATTCGTGTAGCGTATATGGAGTAGAAGGTGCAATTCCATTAGAGGACAAGACGCTTATTGCTGCTGCGTAATGTCCATCACTGAGCTTCTTCCTGCATGCTACCAAGTTGGCATCTTCTTTCTTCTTCTTGCTTGGTGCCTTAAGTCTAGCATTCACCTTCGAGAGATTAAGCAGTTTCTGTGTCAGATTGAAGCACCCATTTGGCTCGTTCCAATCTATCAATGCTTGAATGATTGCGACAATCTGAAGCTTATTTCTTGTACCTGAGAGTTCTTCAAGGGTACACTTTGGTACATAGAGATTCAAAGTGCAAACATGCAGCAATAGAAGTTTTATCCAAGCCGTCAAGTCTATAGGTTTAGCCAACACAGTATCTAATGCAGCTTTTAGGGTCCGAGAAAAGAGTAATCTACAAGGTGGGGGGATACTTACAACTGTAGTAATGTGGCGTTGGAAAACTGTGTTGAGTATCTCCACATTAAAACCACAATCATCAACACCCTCTAAATTTTTGATCCCGGTATTGTCATCTGTGCTTGGAGTATTGGCAAGAGGCTTCACCACCCCTGAATCCAAAAATCAGCCCCAACACTATTGAAAGGACCAACTATAATTTCACAAGGATGTGGACATGGCTTTCTCCATGCATGACAGCGCAAGCATTTAATACACAACCACATTTGCATATCAGATAAACAACTCTCCCATGCAGCAAAGCAAACAATGTTGGTGCGGATTCTATCTCTGCAGATTTCTTTGTCACTCTCATTGGGAAAGTGTCTGTCCTTCATATGGCGAAGAATAGCGCTCTTGGCATAACCTCTACCACCAACTCCACCCAAACAACCATCGTAATTTTTGAAAGGGAAACAAACTTTGTCATCCTGTGAAGTAGGGATGGGCTGAAAAGATGAGGGTGACCTGGGAGAAGAAACTGATTCAATAATTGGAATTTGCTTGTGAAACATCATGTCACGCATCTCCACTGTGAGATTAACTGCTTCATCAACAACCACAATGTTGTTAGCTTCAGGGGTACCACCGGATGAAGATGTTCCAACAATGCATTGCACCTGTCTACACCTAATAACCACTGGCATAATGAAGCGGAGAAAAACAAACTCAAGAGTATGAATTAGAGTTTAGAGTATGGGAATTCAAGGTTTCAACACAAATGAAAACTTAAATCACCATACAACAAAACACTAATTAAACCTTCACAGATGAAGGGAGACAAACACAACTGCACAAACAAGGTTCAATATTCTGACAGAACCACACTTCAATCCCTGAAAGAATCTTCACTGAGCAAAGATGAAGAATTGAAGAAAATAAATCTGAAACCTGTTAACTCCTAATAGAACTTGTTTGAAACTAATGCTTTTTCCAAGAAAGAAAGTGAGAAATTGGAATTTCTACACCCCTAATTATGTTAAACCAGACACAAAGCACAAAACCCTGAATTCGAATTCCAACACCCCCAATTAGAAGAACAATTGGTGGTGCAACTCCTCAAAAATCCACAACCCCTGTAACAAATTAGAATTGCTGCAAAATAGAATTCCGAGACCTAATTTTAAAAATTGCTGCAAAACAGAATTCAAAGTCCTAATTTTAAAAATTTCTACATCACCGAACAATCACAGCCTCAAAACAACCACATAACATAAGCTTAAGCTTCGCCCTTGCACAACTCTTGAATCGATTCACGACAGAAGGGAAGAGAAAAAAAACAGATCAAAAGAGAAAAGAAGAGAAGAACGAAGAAAACTAATAGACCCTAACAGCTATCGAAAAAATACCTCTCTACAACCTGAGAAATTCGAGTCTTCAAAAAACCCTAATTGAATCTACACAACGCCTGCTGCACTGAAAAAACAATGAAAACGGGAATTTAAATGCCTACTTGAAACACCAAAAACGCTGAATAATCGAAGAAAAGCATCGTTGATTCTGTTACTTCAATCACTACAGAGAATTTGGTGATGAATGAGAGACGAAAGGGAAGAAAAGCACCGTCGGTTATTATTATTATTATTATTATTATTTTCAAAATTTTTGTTCAATTTTTAGTATAATATTAGATAAAGAGTATTACATTAACTAGTTGGAAGCCTAACAAGCTAAGCTCCAACAACGTACTACTACATTAATTGAACATGTTGCCGTGCTAGCCTACCAGCAAGTCTCATGGGTAACTTAGCCAAGGGAGCCGAAGCGGATGGGGGCTGAGATTGTGTCACAAGGGGGGCAAGCTAACTTTACCTTCCATGTTAATTCCTGCAATATTACGCCACCGGGAGACTCGGGAAGCGCATGAAACTTTGGGACCTGACCCTGAGCTAGGTGCCCTTTTTTATTATTAATAATAAATAGATCATTATTATTACATGAAACTAGTTGGAAGCCTAACAAGCTAAGCTCCAACGACATACTACTACATTAATTGAACATGTTGATGACTCATGGGAAACCTTTGAGCTATTGTGGGGGGCAAATTAACACCATCTTCCCAATATTACGCCATTTTTATTATTAATAATAATAATAATAATAATATTATTATTATATGTATGAAATAATAAATAATTATTTTATCAATTAATTAATATCTCTTTAAAATAATAGGATTTGGTGGTCCAAACCTATTAGTATTCAATTTGTTCAAGGGGTTGGCGGTAGACACAATTGAAGTTTCTTAAATGGCTCCAAGCTTTGCCTTGCTTTATGGTTAAAAAAAAAAAAAATTCCTATCAAGGGCAAGTCCCACCGCCACACTTGAAATTTCTTGAATGGCTCCTAATTTGCCTTACTTTATGGTCAAGAAGAATTCGATTAAGGGTCATAAACCTAATTTGCTAAGCCATCTTTTGCTAAGTCGTGCCAATGGTAATTGGGGTTCGTCATTATAGGAAAACCACTCCGCGACAGAGAATTAGCAGTATGGCAGGGATTTTATCATGCAGCTGACAATGTCGTTATAGTCCTTGACGTTTGGTAACCTTTTAGGTGCTAATTGTTATTTTTGAAAATCTATACAGTTACATTCCTATCTCCTCTTACCCTATTCCCACAAATTAGTAGATTTTCTATGTTGATAATGTGCAATTTGAGTTGGTTATTGATTTTCAATGAAGACTTGAACCAATCGTAAAACAAAGAGATATTTTCATTAATTAAAAACTTATAGTATTACATCTTTCAATTGACTTATGCGTTATAATATCATTTTTTTAGCAACACCACAATAACAGTTCACACTTAATCAGTACACTCCATCATACCATGCTTAGGACATTTTCATACCACGTTTAGGACATTTTCATAAATGTTTTCCATATGTTTATGGTTCTTCAAAAGTGTGCCTTAATACATAGCCGTTACAATTGCAATCAATCATTTATCGGACAATCATTTTGTGCAATCAATATCTAAATATCCTCATGAAATCACCTCGTGTGAATTTACTAGACAAGTTCATTTTGCTAATGATGTAGAAATTGTTTATAACTGGGAAACGCGCCTACGAAAATAGTTGGATGAATTTTCCGATGATGGTGACTCGGATATGGATAGAGACGTAGATGAGGAAATCTCAGAATATGTTGAGCTGTTGAAACCTTTGGCAAAGAAAAAAATGACGACTTCTTGTTTCATTAAATTTCTGACTCCTCTCTGTCGAGAAAATAAGAAATTGAGAAGAATTTACGAAGGTCTTTATTCTTGGGATTCCATTAGAGATTTGATCATGGAAAATCGTGCGGAAGACCTAGGTAAAAAGTCACTTGAATGTGATAATATTCGTCGAGATTTCTATAAGTTGGAAGAGAAACTTGCAGCAACTGAAACATGGATTAACTCTTAAAAAATAAGTTTTGAAGACATAGAAAGTGCTTGTCTTTCTCGATAGAAATGATGTGAGGATGATCTAGCTGTTGCTCTTGAAAAAATCAAGATGTTGGGGGAGGAATTGAAAATTTTCAATACTAGCTCAAACAAATTAACCTTAATGTTAGGAACAAGTGAAAATCATCGTGATACACGAGGATTGGGCTATAAAGGAATAAATGCTCCAAGTTTATAATCGAGGTAATACTTGTCAAGGATAGTGATTTTTCTCAACCAAAAGCTTCCACTGATGGGAAAAGCTAAATACCTTCACCGTTAATTAATGTTTGAAAGAGCAAAGTCTATCAACCTCCAAAGCCAGCACACACATATCCACGTAAGAACATTCGTTATGTTTTTTATTATTATGGAAATAAAGGTCACCTGGAGAGGGGATGTCGTTTTCTCATAAGGAATGAGAAAGTTCATGATGTTCTTGTTTGGCAAGTTCTGGTTGAAGACATCCTTTATGCAAATCTTGAAAGAATAGTCATTATAATGCTCTTCCGAGAAATCTTAAAGAGAATGATAGGAAGAAAGTTCTAGTTGTTCCTAAATGCACTCAGATGTGGGTGCCAAAGAACATCGATGATGCATTGAGTATCAAGAGGAATGATCTCCCAGAAAATTCCATGAAAATGAAAAAGGTAAAATCCATGATTTTGGATGCTAAAAATCTCTTGGAAAAGATGGATATATATCTTAAGGGTTCTAAAAGTAATTTGTTTCATGATAATCCAAAGGTGAGAAACAAGAATATGTGGAAGAAGAAACAAACTACGCCGAAAACGACAAATGGTAAAAAATTCATAGATGCGGAAAAGTTTGTTTTAATCGCCTGTGGTGAACAAAGAAATTTAATCCCAACAAAAATGACCGTGTTAGAAGTGCATCCTCACCAAGAAATGCCATAGTACGAAACATGGTGAAAGAAGCACGAGAATTAAGGGGCACATATTATGTTGGGTAAGTGGTCGGTTGTCAGCCGACGCAAAAATAATTTAAGTTCAAAAACTTCACAATTATAAATAATAGTATAGTTGTAAGAACATATTCTTTCCACAGGGAGATATGGGTTGTTATTCATATTTGAAAACTTAAGTAACTTGGGGGGATTTTTTATTTAGTTTTAAAATAATTAAAATAATAATAGCAAATAAAAAATAAAGGGAATCAATAAGTTGAGAATACTGGTTAAGGGTTCATCATCAATCATAATACATGCACTTCGACTAATAACTGGTGTTGTCACTCAATCATTCATTATCAAGAGTCCTAAAGTACCCCATCGAGAGCATACTCCGGTAAATTCCTTATATCATCACATACCATAACGATGAATATGTAAATACTACTCAGCGAACAACCTAATGCAACGTGCTATGAGGTTTAATCCTCCAAGAGCCTTAAGTTCTATGAATTAAACTAATCCATGCAATAGAAATACTACGAGTAAACTATTTAACATAGGTCAAGCTTCTACTTGCAATCACACAAAGGTTTTGAATACAATTGGTAATCACAATATGCTACTTATGACAAGGTTTATCAACAGTTATGTATCTCAAAACCCTAGTCTAGCTATAGATATGCATTCATAGTCATTTATTAGGGCTCCTAAACAAACAATCATACAATCATACGCGATAAAAAATCGTAGAACAAGACAATCATAATTTGGTTGAGATAACAAAACCAATATATTAATTTAGTAG
This sequence comes from Papaver armeniacum, assembly GCA_023531295.1. Classification (NCBI taxonomy): domain Eukaryota; kingdom Viridiplantae; phylum Streptophyta; class Magnoliopsida; order Ranunculales; family Papaveraceae; genus Papaver; species Papaver armeniacum. The sequence goes on from JAJJWW010016199.1 coordinate 88,970, forward strand.
CATGTTTATGATATCCGACTACATCCTTAACCAATATGGAGTGTTTAGCTACTCATGGATTTCTTAAAACCCATGAAAAATATATTAAAAGAGAATAAATAAACCAAACCCTAGGTTGTAGAAAAATCTCCAACTCCAAGCCCTAACTCTTTTCTTCTTCTCTTCCTCAACAATATATGATAAAAGATTATCGAGTAAACCTCTCTTATGTAGGTTTCCAAATTGTAGAAGTCCGTGCATAAGTCCCGGTCAAATAGAAACATAGCACCCAAAGCAGGTCACAACAAGTCTGGCCGTCCAATTGAATATAACAGCCGCATGGAGCCTTGGCAATTACCAGAAGCCCAACCCACCTTTGATATGTCTGTCAAGTCCGGAGAAGTGACAATGTAAATTACTCTCTCAACCGTTTGTCCTTTCAACTCCACGAGACTGACAGTATAAGCTTTTTTTTTTTACGGCAAACAGACTTTCTCCCTGAGTTTACGTACGGTGGTAATACCTCACCGTAGCTTCGCCTGTGTTTTGCTACGGCTGGAAAACTTCACCGTAAACCTCCCTGAAGTTGTATACGATTCACTTTTTAAGCCGTAAGTCTCCCTGTCATATTTCCAACTTCATTTTGTTCTTTTATTTTCTACAGAATTTCTGCCTTCATTCCTTCCCTGAAATCTACAGCTCCGATCACACATCACTGTCTTCATCATCTACTACCAAACTCGAGTCTCATCATCGACATCAGCCACCACATCTTCTCTTCATTCTTCATCTCGCAAGTTTCTCTTGCTCGAACAAAACCCAGCTCACCAATAGTTCATTATCACATCCCCTTCACTGCCAAGCTCGAGCAGCAACTAACATCACCCGAACTCAACATTCTTTATCTCCTTCCCAACATTAATGTTGATCATCACCAGCAACTTCCATTGACTTCCACTGCTAAACCTTCTTCTCGAGTTCAATTCTCCAACCATCTCGGTTTTCTAATGTGAACACAGAAATAACGATGGTATTACGTGTCCACAAACAATATTCGTACTGCATACAAATTCACTGAGGAGAATGAAATACGTGTAAAATGTTATAAGTCCGATGATTATTAAACTCGGAGCCTTAGGGATCGTCCTCGTCTAGCCGTAGGGGAGTAACCAAAACAGATCTACCGATGCACAATACGTAACACAATAGAGTATAATAAGTAAAACGGAAGATAAAATACGGAATATAAATGAGACAATGATTTACGTGGTTCAGCACTAAGGCCTACATCCACGGGGGTAGTTATTTCACTATGCATTTGGGGGTTACAAAGATAGTCGAATGACTTTGGAGTGAATAAAGAAGCTAGGATGAAGATAAATCTACTACTTACTCTTACAATTTCCCTCTCTTCTGCTCTTATCTCTCACTCTCACCTAGAACTGGTCGACCCCTTCTCTCTAAGTGGAGAGGGGTATTTATAGAGATTGAACATGTGTTCCGCTATCAGAGACAGTTGTATCCCTATCGTCTTGGTCTTTGTGATGTCTCCGATGGTATCTTCGTATTACACCGATGACTCTTCGGTAATACACTTTAACGCTGGGTTGCCTCTTCTTTCTCCATAGAATGCTCGACACGTACCCTATACTAGTAGCATTTATTGCGGGTGGTTGGGTCAGTCTGCACGCGTGTGTCAGCTGCTCTTCCTCTCATTCTTCGGATCTGGATCTTCCTTTGGATGGTAAAAAGTGATGTCTTAGAGTTTTATAGGGTACTTCGCGGTGGTCTTAATGTTAGGTGATCCTTGATTGGTCATCGTTGGATTTGCATGATAATGGATACGTGGCAGATGATGGCTATATTTGTCCTTATGACTGGCGACGTGGCCTCATTGCTTTGACGCCCCTGGTGTTGATGTAGGACACGTGTCCTTATCTTTACATGTGGTTGGTTACAGATTTATATGTATACAATTTGCCCCTTTTTTTCTTAGTTTGAAGTTGGTCAAAGTATGAAGAAAAATGTCTTCGCAGTCTCTTCAATCTTTTCGCAATAACTTCCCCTTGGTTTTAGGGCACGTTTCCCACTTCTAGTAATAACTTCTCCTTGAATCTTGGGACGGTTTTATCTTACTCTTACTATAAATATGAGAGAAGTTTCCATTGAAATAAATTTTATTCATTCCTCTTCATTCTTCTGTCAGTCCAGATTTCTTCGTTCCCTTTCTAAAACTTCTTAACTCTTCATCTTTTAGTTCTTTTGTTTTTAAAGTCTGCTGATACTGCTCCGATCCTGGTCTGACAAGATTTGTGTTTGTTGTTCATCTGTTGCTAGTCGATCATCCTTGTCTGCTGATAACGCTTCTGTTTCAGGTATGGTATTCTTCATGCTGTTTTTTTGTTCTTTTTTTTGGTCGATTTTCCTTTTTCTGCTGCTGTGTCTAGGTTTGGTGATGAAGAACAAAATACACGAAAGTATATATACTTGCCCCTGTTCTTTATCACATAACCTATGGCTCCTTTGTTGATCGTTGGAGTCTGTTTTTAACAGTCATCACCGAATTAGGGTTTTTAATTTTCGTGGAGTTTATCAAAACTACTCATTTCTGTGGTTTTTTTCTTATGAACTGTCATAATCATAAATTCCAATTCTGATCTTTACTAGTTCCTCTGCCCCTCTCAGATATGGCCGATCGTCATCGTGCTTCTTACAAGACTCCACCGTCGAGCCCCTATAGGTCTCCTCCCCTAGAAGCCGGGATATATCTCCGCCGAAGGGTGGATCGTCTAAATCTTCCCAACTGGATCCTCGTGCTCACAAGACCTCTTCTTCGTTCGGTCCCAGGGTTTCTTCTCAGAAAAAGGGAGATCTGCCAAGAGGTTCTAGATATGCCGCCAATCGTCCCTTTGTTAATCCTTCTCCTCAGCGTATGGAGCCTATGAATGTTCAACCTCTCCGCTCGATGCCTCCTCAAGATACGATGCCTCCTCAAGTTACGATGCAGTCTTCGAAATCCAGAGCTTCGTAGTCTGCTGCTTTGGTGAAGGAATCTTATAAAGGTGCGGCTTTGAAGGTAGACTCATCTACGAATCCTTCGACCAAGAGAAAGGCTTCGGATATGAGTCCTCCGCAGAATCCACTGTCGGATAAGGCTGTCTCTTCCATTGTTGCCCCCGTTATACGAAGTATGCCGGTTCCTAAGAAAAAGAAGAAGGTTTCTTTTAGGCATATCGATCTTGAGACCTTCAAAGTAAAGCATGGTCTTGAAGCCTTCGAGGTCAGGTTTTATGATCAAGGTGACGATCTTACTTGCGATCTGATCACAAACTATAAGTATGATGATTTCCATTTGCTGACGACCGTGGGGGCCTTCGAAGCTGGCTTAGTGTTGCCTCTATATAAGTCAGGTGATTCTTTTTATTATGATGTCTTGGCTCATCGTGAGGGCTCTACTCTGCATACCTAATGTCGTTCGGTAGTAAAGCTGTCCGAGAATTATCTTCGTTCGCTTAAGGAGTGCTACCTTCGAAGTAAAGGGGAGACGATGATGACTTGCTATGTTCCCAACCCGGCTGAGAAAGATTGGTATACTCCTAAGAACTTCAATGCCTCCTTCGGGGACTACGTCAATGGTAGGAACCGTAAGCCATGGAGCGTCGGCCTTCGTACTATTGCAGCTTCTCAGGGTGAAGTTCGTCTCCTAAGTGAAGTAAGCGATTCGAAACTTCGATACGTCCCTGGTACCGAAGGTACTTCTCAGCAAAAGCTTTTTCCCCATCGTGAGCGACTCAAACGTGATCATGATTATGAGTGGCATGCCACCATTATTGAAGTCATCGGTCCCTGGGCTTATGGTTGGGTACCTGGTCAGCATGGATGACGTCCTGTTACTGGTAGCCAACCTCGTGATCGTGCTCCAGCTCGTTATGGTGACTTCTGTCCTTGGCGGTTAAATTTTGATGGTCTGAACTTTGAGTATGCCGTTGATGCTGCTGATGTAGATGAAGAAGAAAGTTCCGATGCCGTTCTTCCTTCGAAGAGTACCGCCACTGCCAAGGTATGATTCCTCGTGATATTGTAATGTGTATACTAGCCCCTTTTCTTCTTATTTTGAGATTAATCAAAGTATGAAGAAAATTTCCTTCGTGATAATACAATGTTATGACTTTAGGTATCTAAGAAGAAAAAGATAGGTCCGGTTCAGTCTTCTACTGCCACTGTTGAGGAGACGGAAGTTCCCGACGAAGTTACCAGTCCAGTGAACGATGAATACGCCGAGGAAGAAGAGGAAGTTACCGATGATGAGGAACGTACAGAGACTTCTCCCCACAATCATGAGGATGGTGGGAATATTGGTGGCGGAGCTACTGAAGAAGAGATTGCCCGTGGTGGTCAAGGAGATACTTCTGTTGATGATCCTAAACTTTCTCCTTCTCCAAATCAGAGGAACGAAGATGTTGATCTTCAATCAACGATCCCTACTGGGTCGGTTCGGGAGTTCTCTTTTGGCAAGATTTATTCCTCTGGTGGACAAGTGGATATCGGTGCTGCCATGGGGATAGCTTCAGACTTTTCTTTAATTTCTCCAAATGATGAGTGGGACGTCCTTGCTGAAACTGGTGGTGAGAAGGTCGTTGAGATGGAAGAGAGTTCCGATGGTGAGGATGCCGAAGCCCTTGCTGCCAAGGAAGCCGAAGCCAAGAAGGGTTCTGGTGGTCGAAGGAACGTTGCTGATGAAGGGGCTTACACCGATGCATCTTCAGAAGGCTTTGAGAAGGCCGTGATGTATGACGGTGATGATGCCACAATTGCTTGGTTGATGAATAAAATCTTGATGTTCGTGCCTAACCCTGCTCCGGTAATCCCTGGTGAGAAAAACTCTGACGCTTTCACCCGTCAGAAAATGCAGTTATCATCCCATGACGAGGTTGCAGAAATCTGGGAGAAGGATTTAGGGGCTACTTCTACTAGTCTATTAGTCGATCCACCCTCTTCTATTTCTCATATGATGGCTATCGCCGATGGGTATCAGTACGGTTTCCCTCAGCAGCGTGTTCTTAAGGTAAATCATTATACATTTCCCTAAGCTAAGTGACATGATGTTCTTTTATTGACTGTTATTATTTGTTTGTCATCAATGCAGATGATGAGGAGCGAACACTGCAACCATACTCTGTACCAATTCTTCAAGGCGAAAGCCCTGAAACTGGAGGCAAAGCTTCGTCATAGAGAAGAGGAGTTGAATGCTGCTGAGGCACTCATTGCTGCTAAGGACAAGGAGATATTGGAATTGAAGAATAGACTGAAGGGGAAAGATCATCTTGGTGCGTCCGAGGAGAAACTTCGTCTTGAACTTGATCTTGTTTGTAGTGAGTTGGAGAAGGCTCGTAGCGATGCTTCGTCTTCTAAGGGTTCGTTTTTTTTCCTTGCACTCCTCTTCATCTCTTTCTTTTGTCTTTTTAGTGTGCTGTCTGAGTCTCCCGGCCCTATCTTCAGCGGGCGATGTTAGAGAATTAACATGGCTTCGAAGTGAGAGGACTCGCCAAGTTTATCGAATCAGAGAGTTCATGAGGCTGAAAAATGGAACGCCCGGGCCGATGAGCATAATGTCTTGGTGGCTGAGTGGCGAGAGAGGCGGAACCAAATGGTTGATATGCGGAATAGTTATAATGCCGATCGTCGCCAGTTTAACGGTGCTTTACTGTGGACTCGTGAGAATTTGCGTGAGGCGCGTGAGGATATTTCTCATTTAGAGACCAAGGTAATAAACTTGGAAGAAGAGTTGCGTCAAGCTCATTCATCTCATGACCCTGAAGTTAAGGATTATATACTACGACTTGTTCGGGAGAGGGACGATGCCAGAGCTGAGGCCCATGCCCTTGGTAACGCTTTAAGTGCTTCTCGGGCTGATGTTGCTCGTTTAGTCGAATCTGAGAAGGATCTTGAAGTTAATATGTACATGCTTACTAAAGGGATATAAGAAATGAGTAACGAAGTCAATCACCTTCATCATTTAGACTCCATGAAGCAGGTAGAGTTGGATGAGTGTCAGTTTGCTCTCATAAATCTTCGATTGGATTATAAGAAAATTTTGGACGAATATGATTTTCTTGACGAGGCCCGGGACGCTGTATTTAATGAATATGAGATAGCTTCGGCTAGTGTCGAAGGTATATATTTATTTGGTCATGAGCGGTTCCGTAATTCTAATTCTCTAACCCATTTGTGTCTCTTTTTCAGAGCTCGAGGGACATCTTAACCTTGCAAATGAAAAGCTTAAAGAGGCTCAATCTTCCTTAGTGCGGCAGCAGGGTCAGACTAAGTATTATGAGGGTTTGGCAGGATCTCGGGACGAAGCAGCGAAGGAAGCAGCCAAGGAAGTTGCCCGATTGAAGTCTTCGTTGTCGTAGTCCGTACTCAAGACCACCGTAATTGCATATAAGGCTCGTTGCCAGCTTGTCGAAGAAGTTAACAAAACCTTACCAGGATCGAGAAGAGCCTTCAGAAGGATCATGGAATTGTTAAGCATTACCCTCGTCGTCCTATGTCTGAGCCCTTAACTTATTCTTCCGATCTTTCTTCGGGGGGGAAGCGTCCCTTCGTCTCAGAAGAAGAACCCAGCTGATCACGTCGGGTATTCTAAGGGGATGTTGTTAGAGCATGGATCGGTTGAACCCACCAAGCGTTGGTATGTCAAGTTTGGTTGTCATATTTTAGTGAATCAAAACTCATGTTAAGAGTCGCTTGATTATGTACTAGAGTTAAACTTCGTATAGGTTAGCTTGGAAGTATTAGGATATGAGACATTACAAGTATTGCGAAGACTTGAAGATGTGAAGAAGCAAGGAGCTACAACGACAACAATCATCGTTCCACTTGAGGTTAGTGATATTTGACTTGAACTGTTTCATTCCCTAACGTATCTTTCAAGTCGTGCATATTGAAAACATAATTGCGAAGCATATTTGAACTCTAGATAGACATTGTATTAAGAAATACAATACGAGGTTTATTGCTTAACCATTAAACTTTGTAGATAAGACATCGCCATTAAACTTTGTAGATGAGAGATTAATTTCATCCCCGGCAACGGCGCCAAAATTTGATCGGTTGTCAATCCGTCAAAAATAATTTCACTTTCTTACTCACTAAATATGAATGAAGTACAAAGTAAGGAAGAGTTCGTATCCACAGAGAGGCAATTGTTTTTATGCAATTTTCAGTTTCTAAGGTAACCAAGGGGGGATGTTTGTTGTTTTATCTAATAAATAAAAGTAATTGAAAGCAAAGCAAATAATTGGAATAATCAATAAGGAGAAGATATTGGTCACGGGATAGCATCATTCACAAACATGTATTTTCATCAATGATTAGAATTGGTAATTTAATCTTTCATCTACTAATAGTCCTAGGATACCTTGATCGCAAGTATATCCCGCTAATTCCCTGTTTTCATCACAACCACATTAAAAGATGCATATGTGAATTCTTCCTAGAAAGCAACCTAAAGTGTAAAAGCACAATTAGATTTAACTCCCTAAATGCAATAATTTCTACGGAATAAGACTAATCAATGCAAACGAATGTGTAAAAGCACTAATCGTTTTAACAAAAGTTATGATTCACTTGTGACTAGTAGGATATATCACTACAAGCACTACCCACAATTATGCTACTTAGAATCAGGGATAAACAACTTTTTCGTATTGAAAACCCTAATATAGCTCTAGAGATGAATGTAAATAGGATTGATTCCGGACTCAACCAAACAAACTATCAAATCATATAACACTATTAATTGTGAATCACAAACAATAAAATATTGAGGCAAAACTAATTCATTGAATCATATAACATATTGAGAAATCAACTTTATCCCATAACCAATAATATTTGTCTAGCTACTCAAAGCTATGGAGTTCATCATAAAAATATTAATTGAAAAGAAGAAGATGAACAAAAGCAAACCCTAGAAGCGTAAACAAAACCGGCTCTCCAAAGTTCCAAGAAAAAATATGTATCCTCCAAAAGTTGTAGGATTTCTCTTTTATAACTCCTCTTGTTCCAAAATTAGGTCTAGTCTTCAAAGTCCATTAGATGAAAATCCACCAAGCCCATAAGTGAGAGAAACCCATGTAGAAAATATGCCCAAAAATACGTCATAGGAAAAGCTGGTATTATGGCCGGAATCGCCGGAGGAGGAGTGGAAACGGTTCTCGGTGGCCGGCAAAATCCGCCCGGGGAGTCAAACGAGTCAAGATGGGGAGTCAGTCGGTCAACTCAGCTCGATGATGTCATCAAGTGAATCGGCCCGATACCGGTCGGTGAGTCGGAGTCCGAGTTAGGGCTAACTCGGTGACTTGTTCTAGGCCACAACCATTTCGCATAGGCTAGGGCTTTCTTTGCATAATGATAGTGCATCAGATTTTCATTCCAGCCAAGATGGCACTGCATCCTCATATTCAGCTAACACTCATCATTTTCATTCACAATAGCCCCAATAATTTCATCCATTTCATCACTCTGCAACACCCATTTCTTGTAGATTCATAATCAAATTTCTCAGCTCCATTGAACCAACATCAACATCCACAATCACCATATGACCTGCAATCCCTGACCAGCAGCATCCAAGCTTCAAGATGGTTCCCTTCACAACTGCTTCTTGAAATGAAACTCCACTGCCATATCCTTAAGCACCTTAAGCACCGCCTACAGCTGCAAGTGCTTCAACAGCAGCTGCACTATCCACCAGGCTCTAATCTGCATACCCAGTCAAGCCAATAGCAACACCAGCTTCAATGTTCAAGCCATCCCAGCTGCAACTTCAATCCCAGGCCAGCACCAGTTCAACCTCTCATTGCAATCGTAGCTGCGACATGCTAATTCCGCCGAGAACCCATGACATGTCTCGGTTCCACTCATTCGAGCACCAAAGAACCTCAACTCTTCACCGTGACATCAATCTACAATCTACGATCCCTTCTAGCACAACCACTAACGAAAACTGCAGTGCGACATGCCTCGCAAAGCCATCTCCTCATCTCAGTTGTAATTCCATTTCTGCCAAAACCATGGCAACACACTCTAGTTCACCACCAAATTCCATCTTTGCAATCAGCTCCAACATTAACATCACATTTAGTTCATTCACTACTCTCAATCCTATAGCTTCAACTCAAGACCAGCACCATCTCAGACTCCTTGATCTGCACCTTCAGCTATAACTGAACCAGCACAAGCTTATCCACCTATAACTCATCTTCCATGCTCACAACAGCACCAACACAGGCAACCAATTCATTCTCTCAGATTCAAGATTCACAATCCTGTGTTCATGCCGACAGCAAATCTTCTCTTCCTTGTTCTTCGCAGCAGCTATTCCTCATCCCATTTGCTAATTTCGAAACCTCCTCTTTGAAATCCAATTCAAACCCATAAACAACAATAGCTCCATTGTCAGATTCACACCACAATCACCACAGAAACCCTTAATTTTCTCAGCCATTATAACCACCACCACAGACAATTTCACCTCTTCCCTGTTTAGCAGTACCAAGACAAACCCAATTACCTTCTCTTTGTCTTGATTCATTCATCATCATCAGTAGCAACAGCTTCACAATCTCAGTCCCAATCGATCTTAAGCAGAACCTTCTCACTCTTCACAGATTCTTCAAATCACACAAACCCATCTTGGCAACATCACATTCTCGATATGGACCTTTATTATTCACCACGATCAACTCCATTCATCGTCTCTTCTTCTCAGACTCTCATATATAACCTCAAACCCATGAGATTCAGCACTGTTCTTCTCTGATTATGTTGCAGAGACTCACCATCCGTTCTCGATTTTTAACAGCAGCAACGTTTCAATCCCTCCTTCCAATCAATCTCGATTCACAGATGCAACACCAAACCCTAATTCTTGGTCTGATTTCTTCTTTGGATCGATCTGCTTCTCTCTCTCGGTTTCGAGTTCAACAGTAGCAGCAACACCAATTTCTATCCCTCTGTTCAATTCCATATCTCTTCATCAATATCACCTCTCCGGATTTCCACATCGTTCGATTTCAGATGAAAATGGCCTCGAATGACCATGGTCTCGGACCGGATGAAAAGAAATGAATTCTCTCCGATTTTTTAGGTTTGGTGTAGGAAATGAGGAGTGTTATACCCACTTAGGTGAAGTAGATAGGGGTACTCGGATGACTATAAGCACCCACTCCTTAGATAATGGCCACCAATGATGTCTTCCCTTTTTGCTTCTCTAGACTAAGCTGTAGTGGTTGTCCCCTATCGTTGTCTTGGCTCGGTTGCACTCCCGTGAAATGACCTTTCTTCCCCTTTCAGCTCAAATTGAATGATTTCTCCTTCTTTTGTTCCAAATGACTTCATTGCACCTGATAAACTCAAAACCACACATAAGAGATGCAAATCCCAAGGAAAATAGCAAAGAAAGCATAAATACTAGATATAAAATTAGGTGTTTTACAACACCTATCAGATTCCCCCACACTTAGACTTTGCTAGTCCTCGAGCAAATCAAACAAAACAAAACTTATTCTAAAGAATACATACAACTCTGTGTCGTCGAGGCTACGGTCACTCTTAGCATGAATGACAGGCCTTTGAACCCCTAGGTGTCCCTAGTGGACGAGTTATAGTCTCGTGAGGGTTTACTAGAGATATACCCACAAAACCTATTTTTCCAACTTACTAGTTCTCCAAATGATAGCATCCAACGCGCTAAGAAGACATAGAGATTCTGCACACTAGTCATAAGAAGTTAGACACATAAATGAACACAATCTCACCCTTAAAAGTTGAGAGAGAAATAACTATCCCTTCTCGAAAGAAATTCGGGTTCGGAGTGATCAAAAGTCTCGACTCTGCCTCACAAGAAAGGGTTTTATGAAGTTGCTCTCAATAATAAACAGCTTTTTATGGGTCACACATATGTCCATGTAGGAATGAAGAGATAGAATTCTGCGACACGTTGAATGGTAGGAAGGAAAAACCCTCCGAATTGTTTTGAAAACCCACATCTTTTAATATTTTTGAAAACCCATTTTTCTGACGATCTCTAAGAAAGGAAATCAACCACTTAACGAAGGTGGGAATATGCTTACTTACTTCGTTATCCGTTCAACGTGCAGCTAGCACCACTCTCACAGCATCCATAGAAACGTCTCGGTCTTCAATCGGTGTCTTCATCTTCGTCTTCGGTCTTCAACTCTTGATGATAACTCTTGAACTTCGTAGAATCTTGACAATATGATTCTTTCCTCTAATTCCTTGTCGCTTGAAACTTCATTATAGATATTCCTTCTTTCCATTGGCTTTATTGAAAGAATACAAAACTAAAAACGAACTATACAAACCCAAAATATATATTTTTTTTCTGTTCTTTTTTTCTGTTTTTTTTTCTTTTTCTTTTTCTGTTTTTTTTTTTTTGAGACAAGAGAAAGTAAAATACAAATAAAATAAAAACGTAAGTACAAAGGCCATGGTGTAAGTACTTTACCGTTTGATTCTTCACAACTTATATGTCTTGATATCATAAACTTCTCGAACTCTCATCTTGATAATTTTCACTCTTGTATAATAGTCTTCAACTTATAAAAATTCTGCTCCTTGTTTTGTTGCTTTACTTGAATCTTGAAATCGCTCAATTTTGTACCGTTGCTTGTAAACCTCGAACGTGTTCAACTTTCCTTGAATTTGTGATGCTCCTCTTGTTGGTGATGATGGTGTTTCTATGGACTGTTGGTGTAGAGAGAGATAAGGTGGATGGTGCTAATGCGAACAAGATTACAAGTGGTATGTAAGTTAGCAATTCGATGTCACCATCATGGTTGATAAAAATAGCACTCAAGAGATCAAAATAGTGCTTCTATGGTGGGAGGTTGGGTAGCTCACCATTCTACCAAGAATTTACGTACGGTGACACACACTCTAAAAGCACAAATTTAGACAGGTACAAAGAATTGAAGGTTGGTGCCTCACATTATGTAACATGGGTAGTCTCTACTATAGGGGATCACAACTCTAATACCGAATTCAGTCTGCACCTTATTTGCCACCGGCATGGTTAAATCCAACTTTAACTCTCATACAATTAAGAAACCCGATCATGTTCTCTGTCATCTCTAAGTTCAGTCACTATTATGAGATTCTCGATGTAATCTTAGCGACATGTATACTATGTGACTCTAAACTAACCATAAGTTGGAGTTTCCTTATTCACTATTTCACAAAAAAGTTGAAAAATTTGAAAAATTTACAAAGCAAATGCTTAACCACTCCCCACACTTAAAATTTACATTGTCCTCAATGTAATTGAATAAATCCAAAGTAAGTCAAGGTGGGAAATTCTAACAAGAAATCAGAAAAAATAAAAAACAAGACACGAAAAAGCTAAAAACAAGATAAGAAATAAATACAAGACAAGAAATACTCATCCTTTGGGTTGCCTCCCAATTATCGCTTGGTTTAAAGTCGTCAGCCCGACTATCTCCTTGCATTCTATGACTCCTCCGGAGGAGCACATCCACAAAGTTAACTCCTTCCACCACTTGAAGTGAAATTCTCATAATATGGTTTCATTAGGTACCCATTAACTTTAAGTTCTTTCCCCGTAGCTATGCTACAATTTCCACTGCACCATGAGAAAACACATTAGTAACAATAAAAGGTCCGATCCATCGTGACCTTAATTTACCCGAAAATAAATGCAAGCGAGAATTAAACAAAAGCACTTTCTGCCCAATGCAAAATTATTTTCTAGAAATCATGTTATCATGAAATGCCTTCGTCTTTTCCTTATAAATGCGTGAGCTTTCAAATGCATCATTGCGAAGCTCCTCTAGCTCTTGGAGTTGTAACTTCCTTTGCTTTCCAGCCCCATCCATCTCCATGTTGCATTGTTTAATAGCCCAAAACGCCTTATGCTCAATTTCAATGGGTAAATGACAAGGTTTACCATAAACAAGCCTAAAGGGAGACATCCCAATAGGTGTTTTATATGCGGTTCTATACGCCCACAAAGCATCATTGAGTCGCATGCTCCAATCTTTCCTTGTTGGATTCACCGTCTTTTCTAGAATGGATTTCACCTCTAGGTTAGACACCTTGGCTTGTCCATTTGTTTGGGGATGATAAGGTGTTGCAATCTTGTGTGACACATTGTACTTCGTCAACAAGCTTTGCAAAATCCTGTTTTTGAAGTGAGAACCCCCATCGCTAATTATGGCTCTTGGAATTCCAAACCTTGCAAAAATATTAGCTTGCACAAAATCTGAAACCACTTTAGAATCATTAGTTGGGGTGGCTTTAGCTTCCACCCATTTCGAGACATAATCAACCGCAAGTAAGATATAAAAATTCCCATGGGAGTTGACAAAAGGCCCCATAAAATCAATACCCCATACATCAAAAACTTCAATAAATTGAATAAAAGTTTGTGGCATTTGATTTCGGGCACCTAGATTGCTTAGGTTCTTTGGCACCTATCACAAGTTGTACAAAATATATGTGCATCCTTAAACAAAGTTGGCCAATAGAAACCACTTTCAAGTACCTTGTGAGCGGTTCTCTTACTCCCAAAATGTCCTCCATAAGCATAGGAGTGACAAAAAGACAAGATAGAATTAAATTCAGTTTAGGAACACACCTTCGTATTACTTGGTCACTACCATGTTTCCATAAGTATTGATCATCCTATATGTATTGGTTCCCTAACTTCTTAAGTTTGTCCCTCTCAGCACGAGACAAGTTCTTTGGGATTTGTTTAGAAACTAAGTAATTGACAATATCGGCATACCATGGTTCTCCAAAGGCAATTGAGAAGAGTTGCTCATCCGGGAAACTTTCACGCAATGGGATAGCTTCCTTGTCCACAGCAAGATGGCTCAAGTGATCCGCAACGGTGTTCTCAATCCCTTTCTTGTCCTTGATTTCAATATCAAACTCTTGCAAGAGTAAAATCCACCGTATGAGCCTCGATTTCGCCTCTTTCTTTGTAAGCAAGTACTTAAGCGCTGCATGATCAGAAAAGACAAAAACTTTTGTACCAATTAGATAAGAGCGAAACTTTTCTAAAGCAAAAACAATGGCTAATAACTCTTTTTATGTGGTTGTGTACTTTTGTTGGGCCTCATTTAACGTTCTAGAAGCATAATAAATAGCATGAGGAAGCTTCCCCACACGTTTCCCAAGCACCGCACCAACCGCATAGTCACTAGCATCACACATGAGCTCAAAAGGTTTGCTCCAATCCGGTGGTTTAATGATAGGGTCTGAAATCAAAAGTTCTTTCAAACGATTGAATGCCACCATACATTTTTTCATCAAAGTTAAAAACCACATCTTTTTGCAATAAGTTACAAAGTGGTGATTCTATCATGGAAAAGTCCTTGATGAATCTCGATAGAAAACCTGCATGACCAAGAAAAGAACGTATCTCCCTCACCGTAGTGGGAGGGGTTAGAGCACGAATAAGGTCTATCTTAGATTTATCGACTTCCAAGCCTTTAGAAGATATTATATGGCCTAAAACTATGCCATGAGTTACCATGAAATGGCACTTCTCCCAATTTAGCACAAGATTTGTTTCAACACATCGTTCAAGGATTAGAGACAAATTATTCAAGCAAAGGTCAAATGAATCACCAAAGACACTAAAGTCGTCCATGAACACTTCGATTATGTTTTCAACATATTAGAAAAGATACTTACCATACACCTTTGAAAGGTAGCTGGAGCATTGCATAAGCCAAAAGGCATCCTTCTATAAGCAAAAAGTACCGAAAGGACAAGTGAAAGTGGTTTTCTCTTGGTCCTCAGATGCGCTATCACTGTCGATTATAACCTGAATAGCCATAAAGAAAGCAATAATAAGAGTGTCGGCTAAACGTTCAAGCATTTGATCAATAAAAGGTAATGGAAAGTGATCTTTTCTAGTAGTGGCATTCAATTTTCTGTAATCAATACAAACCCTCCAACCGGTTTGCACACGAGTTGGGACAAGTTCGTTCTTATCATTCTCCACCACTTGTCACACTGATTTCTTTGGTACTACTTGTAGGGCTTACCCACTTGCTATCGGATATGGGGTAGATAACACCCACTTCCAAAAGCTTTAGTATTTCCTTTTCACAACTTCCATCATGGGAGGATTCAAACGACGTTGCGCTTCCCTTGTAGGCTTTGCATCATCCTCCAAACGAATTTTGTGCATACAAACGGCGGGGCTTATACCCTTGATATCGACAATTGTCCATCCTATGGCCATCTTGTACTTCCTTAGCACCCTTAGAAGTTTTTGCTCTGTAAATCATTAAGCTCATTAGAAACAATCACAGGTAACTCTTCATTATCACCCAAGTACAAGTACTTTAGGTGATCGGGAAGAGGTTTCAATTCTAAAATTGGAGATTTAACAATTGAAGGTACAAGCTTTTCATCCTTTGCATGGTAAAGAAATAAAAGAGATATTATGAGTTTAGGGCATCCTTGTAGTGAATTAAGATCACCAAGGGCTTCCTTAACTTCATTACCACACTCTACACCATTATCCATGGATGTAGTTAACACGGTTTCCAAAGCATCATCACCATTTAATTCAAACATTTGTTGTGCCAATGTATCCATAACATCAATGGAGAAACAAGAGTGGACATCGCTAGGATATCTCATCGTCTCGAAAATGTTGAAACGTATTGTTTCTCCATCAAACTCCATGGTCAACGTTCCCTTATCCACATCAATTATAGTTTTCGCCGTTTTCATGAAGGGACGCCCAAGTAGCAATGGAAGAGACGAGTCCGGTGAACCTTCATCCATATCTAACACACAAAAGTCATTTGGAAATACAAGTTGATTAACCCGCACAAGAACATCCTCAACAATACCCATTGGGTAGACATTAGAGCGATCGGCTAATTGCAATACAATTTCAGCCTTTTTGAGAGGACCAAGATCAAGTGAATTATACATTGACGCAGGCATAACATTAACGGATGCACCTAAATCCAACATAGCTTTGTTAAATATTGTGTTACCAATTGTGACGGGAATGTCAAAACTACTTAGGGATCCTTGCATTTAAGTGGGAGTTTGTGTTGTAAGATTGCCGAAGAATTCTCCCCACACTAAGCACTTCATTACCTTTGAGCCTTTGTTTGTTGGTACACAAGTCCTTCAACACCTTTGCATACTTTGGAACTTGCTTAATAGCATCAATGAGTGGTATGTTCACATGGATCTTCTTTAGAACGTCTAAAATCTCCTTTTCTAGTTCCGCCTTCTTAGAACTTGCAAATCTGCGAGGAAAAGGTAAACGAGGAACATAAGTAGAAACCGGAGTTTTAGAGTTAGGAATAGGTACCTCAGAAGTTTGGGGAGAATCCTCATTCTTCTCCAAAACAGGTTCCTTTGGTGTTTCCACCTTGCCCGAATCAGTAACTTCGGGTTGCACAAGTTGTGTACCACTTCTCAACGTAATAGCATTGACACCCTCTTTTGGGTTAATAGGTTGAGAAGGAGTTTCCCACTATTTTGTGCCTTCAATTGGTTCAACTCAATAGCCATGGAGCCCATTTGTGTTTGCAACTCCTTGATAGCACTCTTAGTTTCTGTTGACTCTCTTTGAACATGGTAGAAATGCCTTGCATCATTGTTTGAAGCTTTGAATCAATATCGGAACCTTGATTTTGCATTGATTGTTGTGCTTGTGGTTCTTTGAAATTGTTGTCTCGCTGGAATTGTTGTTGTTGAGGTTGAAATCCACTTGAAAAGTTGAAGGTAGGTTGTTGAACCGCTCCTTGCTTGTTGGCATAGCTAAAATTGGGGTGATCTCTCCATCCGGATTGTAAGTGTTTGAGTAGGGATCATAAAGTCTTTGTTGATTTGGAAAGATCGCATTAGCTTGCTCGTCCTCATAAGTTTGAGAGGAACTTGGTATCACCGCGGCTGCAACTTGTTGCATCATTGCGGACATGTTACCCATTTGTTGACGAAGTTCCTCAACCTCACTCACTTTATTCACTCTTCTTAGAAGCACATCCGAACCACGGCTCAAAAATTGTTGTGAGTTCGCTGCCATGTTTTCAATTAACTCTCTAGCTTGTGCCACCGTTTTGCTAACTAGTGCACCACCACCCGCAGCGTCAATAATATTCCTATCACTTGATTGGAGTCCTTCATAGAAGTATTGGATGATCATAGCGTCACTGAATTGGTGGCGAGGACATCTTCCAACCAATCTCTTGTATCGTTCCCAATATTCATATAAGGATTCTCCCACATTTTGCTTCATCCCACAAATCTCCTTGCGAATTTGAGTAGCCTTTGATGCAGGAAAATATCTCTCTAAAAAGAGTTTCTTCAACCCATTACATGTTGTGACACTTCCGGGAGGTAAATAGTACAACCAATCCTTAGCACTATCCATTAAAGAGAAACGGAAAACTTTCAACATTGCACCATCCGCCTCAACATCCGCTGGAAGCATAGCCGTGACAATGGTGTGGAAGTCCATAAGATGTTTGTTTGGATCTTCATTCACCATGCCATGGAATTTTGGTAATTCTCTAAGCAACCCCGGCTTAATCTCAAAAGTAGAGTTCGTTTGAATACACCCCTGTTGTGTATCAAGCCTATGAGAAGCCAAGTCCTTGAGTGAACGATTTGCATCACCCATTGTTTCTTCTTCTTCAACTTGGGGTTCGTCTACGATTGGAACCTCTTGTTCTCCTTCTATTTGTACTTCTCCTTCCACCTCTCACTCTAGATTTTCTGTTGTGTCTTGACTTGGTTGGAGTATTGTGCCTCTTCGAGTAGCTATCCCGCACCTTGGGTAGTTCCAATCTTTAGAAGCCAGGGATTATGTACCTGAAAACAATTCTCCCAAACAAGTGAGAAACAAGACAAGAACCGAAAAGCAAAGATAAAAGCAGAAATTATAAAAAGAAACTAAAAACTTAATAGCAAGCCGTATGCCTCCCCGGCAACGGTGCCAAAATTTGATCGGTTGTCAATCCGTCAAAAATAATTTCACTTTCTTTCTCACTAAATATGAATGAAGTACAAAGTAAGGAAG
Organism: Papaver armeniacum; assembly: GCA_023531295.1. Lineage (NCBI taxonomy): Eukaryota > Viridiplantae > Streptophyta > Magnoliopsida > Ranunculales > Papaveraceae > Papaver > Papaver armeniacum. The sequence goes on from JAJJWW010016199.1 coordinate 107,058, forward strand.
AGTTCGTATCCACAGAGAGGCAATTGTTGTTATGCAATTTTCATTTTCTAAGGTAACCAAGGGGGGATGTTTGTTGTTTTATCTAATAAATAAAAGTAATTGAAAGCAAAGCAAATAATTGGAATAATAAATAAGGAGAAGATATTGGTCAAGGGATAGTATCATTCACAAACATGTATTTTCATCAATGATTAGAATTGGTAATTTAATCTCTCATCTACTAATAGTCCTAGGATACCTTGATCGCAAGTATATCCCGCTAATTCCCTGTTTTCATCACAACCACATTAAAAGATGCATATGTGAATTCTTCCTAGAAAGCAACCTAAAGTGTAAAAGCACAATTAGATTTAACTCCCTAAAAGCAATAAGTTCTATGGAATAAGACTAATCAATGCAAACGAATGTGTAAAAGCACTAATCGTTTTAACAAAAGTTATGATTCACTTGTGACTAGTAGGATATATCACTACAAGCACTACCCACAATTATGCTACTTAGAATCAGGGATAAACAACTTTTTCGTATTGAAAACCCTAATATAGCTCTAGAGATGAATGTAAATCGGATTGATTCCGGACTCAACCAAAAATAACTATCAAATCATATAACACTATTAATTGTGAATCACAAACAATAAAATATTGAGACAAAACTAATTCATTGAATCATATAACATATTGAGAAATCAACTTTATCCCATAACCAATAATATTTGTCTAGCTACTCATAGCTATGGAGTTCATCATAAAAATATTAATTGAAAAGAAGAAGATGAACAAAAGCAAACCCTAGAAGCGTAAACAAAACCGGCTCTCCAAAGTTCCAAGAAAAAATATGTATCCTCTAAAAGTTGTAGGATTTATCTTTTATAACTCCTCTTGTTCCAAAATTAGGTCTAGTCTTCAAAGTCCATTAGATGAAAATCCACCAAGCCCATAAGTGAGAGAAACCCATGTAGAAAATATGCCCAAAAATACGTCACCGGAAAACTGGTATTATGGCCGGAAATCGGCCGGAGGAGTGACCGGAAAACGGTTCTGGTGACCGGCAAAATCCGCCGGTCACCAGTCAACGAGTCAAGACGGGGAGTCAACTGAGTCAACTCAGCTCAGTGATGTCATCAAGTGAATCAGCCAGTACCAGTCAGACTGAGTCAGGTCTGAGTTAGGGCTAACTCAGCTGACTTGTTCTAGGCCACAACCATTTCGCATAGGCTAGGGCTTTGCTGCATAATGATAGTGCATCATATTTTCATTCCAGCCAAGATGGCACTGCATCCTCATATTCAGCTAACACTCATCATTTTTCATTCAAAATAGCCCCAATAATTTCATCCATTTCATCACTCTGCAACACCCATTTCTTGTAGATTCATAAATGAAATTTCTCAGCTCCATTGAACCAACAGCAACATCCACAATCACCATATGACCTGCAATCACGACCAAAGAACATCCAAGCTTCAAGATGGTTCCCTTCACAACTGCTTCTTGAACTGAAACTCCATTGCCATATCCTTAAGCACCTTAAGCACCGCCTACAGCTGCAAGTGCTTCAACAACAGCTGCACTATCCACCAGGCTCTAATATGCATACCCAGTCAAGCCAATAGCAGCACCAGCTTCAATGTTCAAGCCATCCCAGCTGCAACTTCAATCCCAGGCTAGCACCAGTTCAACCTCTCGCTGCAACTGTAGCTGCGACATGCTAATTCCGCCAGAACCCATGACCTGTCTCAGTTCCACTCATTCGAGCACCAGCAACCTCAACTCTTCACTGTGACATCAATCTACAAGCTTTGATCCCTTCTAGCACAGCCACCAACGAAATTGCAGCTGCGACATGCCTGCAAAGCCATCTCCTCATCTCAGCTGTAATTCCATTTCTGCCAAAACCATGGAAACACACTCTAGTTCACCACCAGATTCCATCTTTGCAATCAGATCCAATATTAACATCACATTTAGTTCATTCACTACTCTCAATCCTGTAGCTTCAACTCAAGACCAGCACCATCTCAGACTCCTTGATCTGCACCTTCAGCTATAACTGAACCAGCACAAGCTTATCCACCTGTAACTCATCTTCCATGCTCACAACAGCACCAACACAGGCAACCAATTCATTCTCTCAGATTCAAGATTCACAATCCTGTGTTCATGCCGACAGCAAATCTGCTCTTCCTTGTTCTTCGCAGCAGCTATTCCTCATCCCATTTGCTAATTTCGAAACCTCCTCTTTGAAATCCAATTCAAACCCATAAATAGCAACAGCTCCATTGTCAGATTCACACCACAATCACCACAGAAACCCTTAATTTTCTCAGCCATTATAACCACCACCACAGACAATTTCACCTCTTCCCTGTTTAGCAGTACCAAGACAAACCCAATTACCTTCTCTTTGTCTTGATTCATTCAAACATCATCAGTAGCTGCATGACTTCACAATCTCGGTCCCAATCGATCTTGAGCGAGAACCTTCTCACTCTTCTGAGATTCTTCAAATCACACAAACCCATCTTAGCAACATCACATTCTCGATCTGGACCTTTATTATTCACCACGATCAACTCCATTCATCGTCTCTTCTTCTCAGACTCTCATATATAACCTCAAACCCATGAGATTCAACATTGTTCTTCTCTGATTCTGTTGCAGAGACTCACCATCCGTTCTCGATTTTTAACAGTAGCAACGTTTCAATCCCTCCTTCCAATCAATCTCGATTCACAGATGCAACACCAAACCCTAATTCTTGGTCTGATTTCTTCTTTGGATCGATCTGCTTCTCTCTCTCGGTTTCGAGTTCAACAATAGCAGCAACACCAATTTTATCCCTCTGTTCAATTCCATATCTCTTCATCAATATCACCTCTCTGGATTTCCACAATGTTCGATTTCAGATAAAAATGGCCTCGACATGACCATGGTCTCAGACCAGATGAAAAGAAATGAATTCTCTCTGATTTTTTTAGGTTTGGTGTAGGAAATGAGGAGTGTTATACCCACTTAGGTGAAGTAGATAGTGGGTACTCAGATGACTATAAGCACCCACTCCTTAGATAATGTCCACCAATGATGTCTTCCCTTTTTTCTTCTCTAGACTAATTTACAGTGGTTGTCCCCTATCGTTGGCTTGGCTCGGTTGCACTCCGTGAAATGACCTTTACGCCCCTTTCGGCTCAAATTGAATGATTTCTCCTTCTTTTGTTCCAAATGACTTCATTGCACCTGATAAACTCAAAACCACACATAAGAGATGCAAATCCCAAGGAAAATAGCAAAGAAAGCATAAATACTAGATATAAAATTAGGTGTTTTACAACACCTATCAAAGCGTCCCTTTGTCTCAGAAAAAGAACCCAGCTGATCAAGTCGGGTATTCCAAGGGGATGTTGTTAGAGCATGGCTCGGTTGAACCCACCAAGCGTTGGTATGTCAAGTTTGGTTGTCATATTTTATTGAATCAAAACTCATGTTAAGAGTCGCTTGATTATGTACTAGAGTTAAACTTCGTATAGGTTAGCTTGGAAGTATTAGGATATGAGACATTACAAGTATTGCGAAGACTTGAAGATGTGAAGAAGAAAGGAGCTACAACGACAACAATCATCGTTCCACTTGAGGTTAGTGATATTTGACTTGAACTGTTTCATTACCTAACGTATCTTTCAAGTCGTGCATATTGAAAACATAACTGCGAAGCATATTTGAACTCTAGATAGACATTGTATTAAGAAATACAATACGAGGTGTATTGCTTAACCATTAAACTTTGTAGATAAGACGTCGCCATAATCATTTGAATACTATTATGAGTATGTATGGGTATGAGGTGAGGATTTCATCCTAGGGAACAATGTTTACATGTGTTCTAAGGAAGTAAGTTCACAAACTTGTTTGTGAACCGAAAAGGAAATTGCCAGGCGTTATTGGTTTTGTTATCCATTGCATATCTTATGAACAACCAATATGTGTGATAAAGTATAATCGCTTACAACTTGTTGTGTTCTTGGTAGAACTGTTCACAAAGGCCTGACTTATGTATTGGTATAACTTTTATTAATAAAACCGATCTTAAGTAATCACCTGTGGTATGATCGGAATTTGTATGTCTGACCTTGTAAGGAAAGGGAACCGATCCTAGTAAGGGGTGCAAGTACATCAAAGGGAACCGATCCTTGTATGGGGTGCAGGGACGGTTCTGGGGGGGTGGCTTAGGGGTGCTCCAGCCACCCCCAAATCTCTAGAAATGACCAAAAAATCATTTTTTCATGTGTGTTTTTTTAAAGAAAAAAAATAGCCCCCTTAGAACTTGAAGGGTTAGCCCATAATGTCATTTTAGCCCACCTAGACTTGCAATCCTGCTTCCGTCGCTGATGGGGTGCAGCAAGGTTTTTTAGCAGAAAGGGGAACCGATCCTATGGACATGTGCAACACATATAAGTTAGATACCATATATATGTGGGGAACCGATCCTAGTACCTAGTCAACCTAACTTTTGGGAAGCTAGTGTGACTATGCACAATACTCACATGGAGGTAGAACCGAAACCTATTTTGGTAGAACCGTAAACCCATGATTGTGATTGAATATTGGTTTGATCAATCACATAGTTCTTGAAAGTCAGATGAACCAATTCTAAACTTGTTTGGAAGTGTGGCAAATCGGTTTCAAGGTTGTAAGTGTGAAAGAGAACTTACAAAGTTAAGATGTCGACAAACTTTGAACACGTCTTTGTGAATGTTTATTTCTATAATTGTTCAAAGATATTCCTTAACGGCTAAGGGAAGAGAATCCCAGGATCGAAACATAAGTAAGTTAAAAATCTTTTAATTAAGGTTATTAATTTCATTTTGTAGGGAAATTACAGAATTAGTAATGTGCATTTACTAATTAGATTTTCCGAGAGATTTTTGATCGTTATTTTTAAAAAGAGCATTTCCAGGAATTATGAAAACCGAATATGTGCTTTTATGAATATCTTGAGAATATTTTCGGTTTTGGAAATTCCTTGGTGTCCAAACTTCCTTGTCTATAACTACACGAAGTTTGCCTTTCTAGCAAACTAATCCTTCGTAACAACAGATTTACTCTTTTGTTGTTGTTACTGGTATAGCCGCCTATTCGGAGAGGAGAGTAACCTAATTAGGCAAAATCTCTTACGGCCTCTCAATTTAAAGTCTTCTTTGGGATTGAGAAGCTCTAGCGCGACCCGTTGGTGGGAAACTAGATAATTGCGGTTTATCTTTGTTTTCGATTGATTTGATTGACTAACGATGGTTGAAATATGATTGCACCTAGTTTGTTTATTCTTGAGAATCTTCTCTTCTGATATAAGATTCACTCAAACTAGTTCGAGAGTTTCGTGAGGATCTTTAGACTGTTGTTAGTTCTAAAGACAATCTTGTGATAATCCATTGTTAACAGACTCCATTCTGTGCGTGATTGATCACAAGAGATTCAAGTGATTGTGTGCAGGTTTTTATTGAAGATTTAAGAAGATTTGAAGACAAAGAAGATATTAAAGATCTGACTTGGGTTTTATAATCTTTGGTGTGCACAATACTTGTTTCGATAAAAGAAGATCCAATTAATAATCAGTTTATCCTTGTGGTAGATTGGATTGATTAATTGAGTAGATCGGCATCAATACGTTTCCTTGTGATTAAAGGTATTGATTGGCTTAATCTTAAACGATTACCTTTGGGTGATTGAACATAAAATAGATCTAAGGACCCGACGAAGGAGTTTATGTTAAGATAAACAGAAGGGCCTTTGTCCGACTCATATCACTTGGTTGAATAGAGTTGATACCAAACAGATTTGTTGTTCCTTTACTGTTTGGAATATGAACCAAAGGAATTGTTCCAAGTACGTGACTTATTCACAAGTCGGAGGCGTGGGAATACAAACGGAACTAAGTGAACTATAGGGTTAGTTACTTGGTCTCAACTATACGAAGTTAGGTGTAATTTTGTGTAGCGGCTTAATCCTGGGAGTATTCAATTCTGGACAAGGTCCCGGGGGTTTTTCTGCATTTGCGGTTTCCTCGTTAACAAAATCTTCCTGTGTCATTTACTTTTATTTTCCGCATTATAATTGTTTTATTATAATTAAATTAAATCACACAAACGTTAATTCCTATTTACTTGATAAGCAATCCTATTGTGTTTGGTTAAGTCCGAACCTTTGTATCAAGTAAACATACTTCGTTGTTGTATTGTCTCGATCTCGTATCCATAAACGATCACATGAAGTGTGAACCGATTAGTTGCATTGTATCGACTCAGTCCATAGACAATCACTTTCGGAGAAAGGACTTATAGGTAGGAAAAGTTTTAGCTTGAGGTATATTTGGGTACCCTCGCCTTTTCAAATGTAGGTTCCCATATTCGTTATAGAAAGTTGATCTTCGTTGATTACTTGGCTTCGGGCCATTATTTGGTGTATCTTTTGTGTTTCTTGTTTAATTCCCCGAACTTGTAATCAACTTTATGGAATGGATCATCGTTTGTTTAGATATGTACAACTCTGATTTATCTGCATTGTTAGTTCAGTTACGTTTTAGACATCGAGTAAATCCAGTTAATTTGAATTCAGTAAAGTAATAAAAAGTGTTTGATGGCAATAACGAAGATAAGCACCTTCCTTATTGACTTTGGACCTGTCACCCCGCTGGCTAACCCTTGGCCAGAGGATTCCCAAACGGTGGTGGTTGATGAAGCGTTCCCGGATATGTAATGCGTTATTGAAATATTTACATGCATCCATTCCGATGAACCGCTGCCTTGTTGATTAGTTGGGTATCTCTTTCTGCTGGAAGCCTTCCCCATGGTCCTACACTTATAGACGCTGATAGGGGAGTCCCGAGAGATTGTATATGGTTACTTTCCCCAGTAGAAATTTTGCAAAAATATTGTTTGATTGATAAGGTGAGGTCTGCTATTCCTCGTCCAGAGATAGAATACTGTCAAGCGGGTACGCTGTCTTCTTCTTCTGGTACTCTTCACGCAGATGCAGGACTGCGTTGCTTTATGGATAGTATGGCTTGAGATATTTCGCATTCCATGGATGTCTGAGGACTTCTCCCTTTAGGTTACGCAGGTAATAAGATCCATTACCTGCGATATCATGTATTATAAATGGTCCTCCCCATGTTGGTGCTAACTTGCCCCACTTTTTCTCTCGTTGGTATTGGGGTATAGTTCTCAGCACATACTGTCCTTCTACAAAATTTCAAAGCTTAACCTTCTTGTTGTATTATCTTGCTAATCTTCGTTGGTAATTTTCCATCCTTTGTAGCGTTGTTTCCCTTCTTTCTTCTAGGTCATCGAGTCTTTCCAGCATCATATCCGTTGTGAGGTTTTTCTCCCATGCTTCGGTCTTTGTGGTTGGCATGATAATCTCTTTTGGAATGACTGCTTCGGCCCCATAACTGAGGAGGAAATGGGATTCACCTGTAGCGGACCTGCGTGTGGTTCGATATGCCCATAGCACATTGTATAACTGTTCACACCATCGTCCCTTGTGTTCATCCAGCGACTTCTTGAGGATGAGATCAAGAGTCTTGTTTGTGGCTTCAGCCTGGCCGTTGCTCTGTGGGTAGATACGGGTCGATTTATTCTTTCTGATCTTGAATGTATCGAAGAGCATGTCTATGTTTTTCCCTTGTAGTTGTTTACCGTTGTCGGAGACAATTTCTGCGGGGATGCCGAACCTGCAAATGATGTTTTGAAAGATGAATGTGAATACATCCATGTCCCGGATTCTGGCTAGAGCTTTGGCCTCCACCCACTTGCTAAAGTAGTCCATGGCTACGATCAAGAATCGTCTTTTCTCTGATCCTTTGATCAGGGGTCCAACGATGTCTATGCCCCATTTTGAGAAAGGCCAAGGACTATCTACCGAATTCAGCTTCGTTGCGGGAGAATGAATTTTCTTGGCGAACCGCTGGCACTCCTCGCATCTCCTAGACATCCTTGCAGCATCTCGTATCATCTGTGGCCAATAGTATCCCTGCATTTTTTTCTTTATCCGCTAGTGATCTCATCCCACTATGGTTTCCCGCGTCTCCATTATGTATGTCTTTCAAAACACGATGTCTTTCCTCTCTTGATAGGCAACGTAGCAGCGGTCCGAGAAAAGATTTCTTATATAAGATTCCATCCCGAAGGTCATATCTCTCCGACTTTGATTGTACCTTTCTGGCTTGATTCAAGTCCGCAGGCAGCGTGCCTTCTTTAAGGAAAATATGAACTTCCGTTCTTGAAATCTTTGTCTTCGTTAGCTCTTGACATAATATCATCTTCGTGAAAGTCATCGGCAATGTCTTACTCTGCATCATTGTCAGCGATATCCTCCCCTACATCGTCTTCACGATTTGTAGCGAAGGATTCCTGTGGAGTAATCGAGGGCTCATATACTCTTGTTATCTTGATTGCCTTGACGCTTTCATCTTTTAACATGGATGATATGTATGCTAAAGCATCAGCATGACTGAGGTCCCTTCTACATAGATGTCGGAATTCGATGTTAGGTATTTGGGATGCCAAGTTATGGACTAAAGCCATATATGATGAGAGGATGTCGTCGTAGACGTTGTATTCCAGTCCTATTTGCCAGATGACCAGCTGCGAGGCGTACGTCGGTTATCACCATCTCTATTATCAAACGAAGAGCATGTACCAAGGCTTCGTATTCTACGATATTGTTGGTATACCCCTTGAATTCCAACCTCAGCGCGTGTACGATCCTATCTCCAGTAGGGGTGGTGATTACGATGCATATGCCCGCCCTTTCCCTATTCCTCGATCCGTCGACGAAGACCTCCCATCGTATTTTGCTTGAGGGTTCGAGAATATCGACTGGATCTTTCTCGTCCTCTATTTCTGGTATGCCCCTTACTTCCTCGTCGTTGTCCAGGGGTAAATCTGCTATAAAATCTGCCAGGACTTACGATTTTTGGGCAGTATGGATCTCATGGATGATGTTAAACTGATCAAGATAAATATTCCATTTTGCTATCCTTCCCACTTTCCCAGCGCTTTTGAGGACAGCTTCCAACGGTGCTTTGCATGGTAAATGAACGTAATGAGTCAAGAAATAGGTTCTTAGATTTTGGGTTGCCCATACTAGTGCAAAGATGAGCTGCTCGATCTTTGCATAATTTCTTTCTGTCGGTTTTAGAGTCTTGTTGACGTAATAAATTAGTTGATCTACCTTTGTGTTCGTCTTGACCAATACTGCACTGACTGCATCCTCCGTTGCTTCTATGTAAAGGGCCAATACTTCATCGGGGTCGGGATTTTGAAGGATCGGGATTGTGGCTAGATATTCTTTGATCTTCTGGAAGGCTTCCTCGCATTCAGCGGTCCATTCGAATTTGCTCCCTTTTTTGAGGATGTTGAAGAAATGTTTGCATTTGTCCGATGACCTAGCGATGAATATACCCAAAGCCGCAAGGGATCCGTTGAGCTTTTGGAATTATTTCAGGTTTTTCGGGGATGGCATCTCCACGATGGCCTTGATCTTAGCGGGATCTACTTCGATGCCCCTCTTCGTTACTAGATATCCAAGGAACTTCCCTGAGGTGACGTCGAATGTGCATTTTTCTGGATTCACTTTCATGCTATGTTTCCTCATTGCCTCGAAGATGTCCCTCAAGTCTTGATGGTGGTCCTTGCGCAGCTTACTTTTGACAAGCATATCATCAACATAGACTTCTAGAGTGTTCCCGATCCACGACTTGAAGATAACATTAACCATTCTCTGGTATGTTGCCCCTGCATTTCTTAGCCCGAAGGGCATCCTGGTGTAACAATAGAGGTCGTGCGGGATGTAAAATGACGTATGTTGTTGATCTTCTTCTGCCAGGGCTACTTGGTTGTAGCCAGAATATCCATCCATGAATGATAATTCTTCGTATCCTTCAACAGCCTCTACTAGTTGATCAATGCTTGGGAGCGGGTAACTATCCTTTGGACACGCCTTATTGAGGTTTGCGAAGTCAATGCAGATCCTTACTCCTCCATTCTTTTTTGGCACGATGACCATGTTCGAAATCCATGTTGGATACTTCACTTCCTTGATGAATCATGCTTCCAACAGCTTGCGGAGCTCTTTCTCGATGGCCTGGTGATATTCCGGTGCGACTTTTTGTATTTTCTGCCTGAAGGGGGTCGTTCCCAGCTTTATACGAAGGACGTGATGGATTATCTTCGGATCAATTCCTGGCATATCTCCTAACTTCCATGCAAATATGTTCGCATATTCCATGAGCAACTTGATTAGAGCTATTTCTCGATCTTCGTCCATTAGTGTTCGTATCTTGATGATCTTCGGATTCTCTTCAATCCCTATGTTGACCTCCTTCGTGGGCTCTACAGATGTGAATGTAGGCTTCGATTCCCCTAGGAGGGGGACGTTCTTTAGTTGCTATTTGGTAGGCTCTTCAGCCCCCTTAGCTGCTGATGTACCAGCCTCGGTGTTTAGAACGGTGCTTTCCTTCGTCAAGCTTCTTCCCGATATTTCTTCGAGATATAGGTCAATTGCTTTGTCCTTGGCGGCCGCTTTGTTTTTATTTCTTCGGGATTTACGTTGCTCGTCTTGTTCATTGTTGAGTTGATTTTGTAGAACCTAGCATTCTCGAGCAGTGACTTGGTCTCCTCTGATTTCCATTACCCCTTCGGGTGTTGGGAATCTTAGGTACTGGTGGTACGTTGCTGCTACTCCCTTGAGTTTGTGCACCCATCTTCGGACGATGATGGCGTTGTAGGGGGACGTAGCATCCACTACACTGAATCGAGTATCAACCTTCATTGGTGTTGTATCTACTTGTAAAACAATATCTCCCAAAGGCTTTGTCGGTGCCCCATTGAATCCGTAGATGGTATAATACGAAGACATAAGTTGTTCGTCATTCAGCTCCATCCGTTTGAACGTGTCACAGAACAGAAAATTAACTGAACTTCCTCCGTCGATGAGGATCTTCTTGATATTACACCCTTGCCACTAGTAACGTGAGGACCAAATGATCGTTGTGGTCTTCCATGTCTTCCTCGACATCCTCAACATCGAAGGTCATAGGTGCGTTCATCCACTGCTCGTGTTCGTCTACTTATACCCCATCGATCTTATACAGCTCGCAGTAATCCTCAAATTGCTTTCTTAGCCTCTTCCCTATCTGGGCCGTCAAAGAGGGTCCTGTAGCTTTGGAGCAGGAAATGGTATTGAGCGTTCGGTTTCCCTCGGGTAATTGGACTTACTTGCTTCGTTTAGCCCTATCTTCGGTTTTACGCTTACCGTACGTCTTGCTTGAGGTCACCATCATCAATCAACTTTTGGATCATTATCTTGAGATTCTTGCATTTCTCGGTCTGGTGCCCGTTGAAGCAATGGTACTCGCAGTAATCCCTTGACTTCTCGGACCTTGGGGACTATTTTCCTTTGGACCATGGCCATTCCAGGTTCTCCCGATCCTTGATCTCCCTCAGGATGTGGGTGTAGCCGGTATTCAGCTTCGTGTAAACTTGATCTTCGAACTTCCGGTCATCACGCCGACGTTCGTCCCTTCGTCCTCTCTTATCTTCGTTAGGACGTTCGATTGAACCTCCCCTATTGGATCCGCTGGCTTGCTCTACCGAATTAGTCCGATGAGATCTTTGAGTCTGGGCTCTGGGATTCTCCCGCTGGATTTCCTCAAACCTGGCGCGCTTTTCAATGATTACTCGAAGGTCTCCTTCAGTCTTAGGTACACTTCCGTGAATCTCGAAAAACAGTGGGCTCATTGTATCCAATCCCCATTTATAACAATTGATGCTGACCACAGGATCCACATTTCTTATTGCTTGACAGATTCTGTGCCACCTATCTGTATATTCTCTGATCGTTTCTTTGTATGCGACTGCTAATGATAATTGCTTATCCATCCCTGCATTAACGGATTTATTGTACATAAAAGTTCTTAAGAATTTCTCAGTAAGTTGGTTGTAGGAGTCGATGGAGTTCGGTGGTAGGTTATCGAACCAGGATAGTGCGACCCTTTTAAACTTGAAGGAAAGTATCTGCAGAGGATTGCGTCATCTTGGTCCCATCGTGCCAACATACGATTGTAATACCGAAGGTGGGCCGCGGGATCGCTGGATCCATCGTAACACTCGAACGCTGGGATAGGGCACTTCTGAGGAATGAGAGCTTTGGCCAAATGCGGAGTCAGCGGTGTGGTGTTGCCTTCTCTCATCACCTCTTCTAGTCTTCCTCCTGCCTTGCCTTGCTTTTAGCTGCTTGATTTCAGCCATCATTTCTGTGCGAAGGTTTTCCATTGCAAGCTGGTGGTTGTCTTTGATTGTGGATCTTCGTGATCTTTGGTTCTCGCTATCGAAATATTCTGAATCTTTTGGAACGTAATCCGGATCAGATAACCGGTTTCCCCTGGCAGCTCTTCGATTTAATGGTTCAAGATTGTTGACGTTGGCCACTACCATCCTTCGGTCTTGATTAGGCGGCGATGCCTTGGAGTTAGCTTCATCGTGTAAGTTTTCTACCTCGGCACTGTGAGCGATCCTATCTTTGAGCAGTTGGTTTTCTTGTGCCAGCAGAGCCACGATGTCTGCATACCCCCTTTGATTCTTCCTCAACTCCTCGAGCTCAGCCAACAACTGGACGGAGTGGTTCGATCCCTGGTTCGGAGTCCCTACATGTACCTGTCCATCGGCAGCTACAGTGTGATCTTCATCGACAGTCTGTATCAAAGGGACCGGTGGGTCAGTGTGTGGGGCCTGGAGCTCCATCGGTTGATGTGCTAGTTGATTTGCTATCAGAAGGGGTTGGTTCGTTGGCAGTGGTTGATTCTGCTCGTTGGTGAGTGGCATTCCATAGAGGGGTTGTTGTATTGTTGATTATGCCATTCCTTCGCGCTGTTCATTTCCTCGGGTTGCCGCTTCCACTTTGGAGGCTCTTGCTTTGGTTGCTGCGGATTTCAACCCTTCTGCTGCTATTGCACTGGCATCCAATGGCATCGTGCTTTCAGCTGCATCTTGCCTTTTGTTGGTTATTTTGAGCTTTTCACCCTTCTGCTTGCTGCGTGTCATAACCGGAGTTGTCCTTGGTGTTTCTTTTGACGATGCCTTGGTTTTTCCCACATCCTTTATTTTTTCTATCTTCGATCCCTTTTCCTACATAGATAAAACATCATCGAAGAAACAATATCCATGTGGGTTCTGTTAGTAAAGTTAATCCGAATGCGAAGGCCAAAAGCACAACACTTAACAAAAAGCTTTTGAGGGATCATTTGAAAGAAAGAAAGGATTTGAAAAGGCATATCCAATAATTATAAACATAGATCTACTCATGGATCTGAAAAATACTCTAAGGAAAGTACCAATGTATATGTTTTAAACATGGAAAACTCTAAGGAAAGTACAGATCTATATGTTTTAAACATGGAAAACATGGAAAACTCTAAGGAAAGTACAGATCTATATGTTTTAAACACACGGAGAAAACTGTTTTGAAAAATTGATTTTGAGTGTTAGCTTAAATCCGAAGATGATTATAAAAGCGATCGTAGAGCAAAAGAACCTTTGCAATGAATAACATGGACGTAAAGAAGTTTAGAGAATAACAAGTCGTCCCGAACACTATTATTTAGAGAATAGCGCAGGGAGCCAAAAAAACAGGTAAAATCACAGGATAAGATTAATCTTTTACCGGGACAAAGTCCCTGTTTCTAGCGCCAGATTATGAACACAGAAATAGCGATGGTATTACGTGTCCACAAACAATATTCACAATGCATACAAATTCACTGAGGAGAATGAAATACGTGTAAAATGGTATAAGTCCGATGATTATTAGACTCAGAGCCTTAGGGCTCGTCCTCGTCTAGCCGTAGGGGAGTAACCAAAACAGATCTACCGATGCACAATACGTAACATAATAGAGTATAATAAGTAAAACGGAAGATAAAATGCGGAATATAAATGAGACAATGATTTACGTGGTTCAGCACTAAGGCCTACATCCACGGGGGTAGTTGTTTCACTATGCATTTGGGGGTTACAAAGATAGTCGAATGACTTTGGAGTGAATAACGAAGCTAGGAGGAAGATAAATCTACTACTTACTCTTACAATTTCCCTCTCTTATGCTCTTATATCTCACTCTCACCTAGAACTGGTCGACCCCTTCTCTCTAAGTGGAGAGGGGTATTTATAGAGATTGAACATGGGGTCCGCCATCAGAGACAGTTGTATCCTTATCGTCTTGGTCTTTGTGCTGTCTCCGATGGTATCTTCGTATTACACCGATGACTCTTCGGTAATACTAACGCTGGGTTGCCTCTTCTTTCTCCATAAAATGCTCGACACGTACCCTATACTAGTAGCATTTATTGCGGGTGGATGGGTCAGTCTGCACGAGTGTGTCAGCTGCTCTTCCTCTCATTCGTCGGATCTGGATCTTCCTTGGGATGGTAAAAAGTGATGTCTTAGAGTTTTATAGGGTACTTCGCGGTGGTCTTAATGTTAGGTGATCCTTGATTGGTCATCATTGGATTTGCATGATAATGGATACGTGGCGGATGATGGCGATATTTGTCCTTATGTGTGGTGACGTGGCATCATTGCTTTGACGCCCCTGGTGTTGATGTAGGACACGTGTCCCTATCTTTACCCGTGGTTGGTTTTTTTTTTTTTTTTTTTTTTTTTTATCGGTTGGTGGTTGGTTACAGATTTATATTTATGTGTATACATCTAACTTCGATAACTTAGTGATGACAATGGCAGCAGCGCCGATCATCTCTGTTTTCGACCACAGCACCGTCACCACGATACCACACATCTGCAGTTCCAACAAACAGCCCAAACCCTTCCAACTACCTCCATCAGCAAATATCTCGAGCTCCTTAATCTCAGCAAAACTCCATCTTCATAGCTCTGTTCAAAACTCCACGAAGGTCCATTCTTCCATAGTCGAGTTCTTCTCATTCTCCATTTCCATTTCCATTGACAGCAGCTAACTCCTTCATCTTGATCATTGACCATCGAGAAGCATCATTCTCCTTCTCTACCATTCACATCATTCCTTCCAGCAGCGAACCATAGCTGCACACGAAATACTCATCACGATCTGTGTTCAGAATCCATCAAGCTTCGAACAACAGTTCACGTTCCGTCCCCATTGTTCTCATCTATCATGGCAGCAGCATCATTCATGCTGCCATCTCCTTCTCGACTAAACCCACATGGACAACACACCATGAGTCCCGTTACCAATATCAGCAGCAAACTCATCTCTTGGCAGGAACCAAGTCTTCCTTATCTTCCCATTATTCCTCCCTTCCATTAGTGAATCACCACAGCATCACCGTGAATCACCATGAACCATGGCAGCTGGAATTCTCCGTCGTCTCACTGGTTTTCGTTCAACTGTCAGTCTTAGAAGAATGACAGTTCAGTTTCTGTTCCGTGGTTGCCCTGAGTAATTATGCTGCCTGCCTTTAACAGTTCTGTGCTGTCTCACTTTTGCGACAACTTTGACTTGCTTCAACCGCTTCTAACTTCTTCATACGAGGTCGGAATGACCTCATTCTTTCGCCGTTGCCTTCGTATTTTCGTCCTCTTCAAGGTGATGTAAAGAAATCTCGGATTTGAACGAGTTTCACTTCATTTTAGTTAAGATAGCTTCAAGTACCTAAGAAACTCAAAACAAACAAAATCAAAGCATAATGATACAAAAACTACCAAGAAAGTAAAGCATTTGAGTACCTAACTAGTGCAAATATTGCACCTATGTTGAATATTTGGTACAACTGTAAGATTCATGATGTGATTCTTCTGAAAAGGTACGTTTATAAACTTGAACAAACTTTATGATTTTATTATTGTATGCTTGGGCATTCATCATCCAAAAGCTGACCTACAACTAGAGGAGCATTAAACAACAAGGTGTAAGACTTGTTGACTTCCTAATAGCTTAGTAAAGCAAATGAGTAGAGTTGGTTTATTTATTAATTACTAGCAAAACTGGCATGATCTATTAATACAAAAATATTTTTGTTTTTTATTATTTATTTATTTATTTATTTTGTGCTCTTTTATTTTGCTAAGTGATTTGGTGGAAATCTTAATATTATCATGATTAATTATTTAAACATATACTTGATACCAATATTTTTATAGACAATAATTTACATCTCCTTTTCATGATGAGTCATTGCTCCATAGAAATGTATCCATATCAAGAGGTTATGTGTGAAAACACTGGGGTACCAAAATAAACCAAAAACTTTTTTGTAGGCAATCTGTATGGACAAAATCAACACAACTCCGAGAGTAAAACTCAATCAAGGAATGTGTCCAGAGTTCTCTCTCTCTCTCTCATGATTAGAACGTTTACAGAGTTGAATCCGTGAACCTAATATCAAAGAGAGTTCTTGGATGGTACCAAAGACCAATATCAAGGATCAATCAAGTCTTATCCAACAAACTAGGTCGGACCTATCTACTGTGATTGATCAACGCACAACCTGTGATATTTCAATTATAAAGATAAACAATATAATGCGCAAAAAGAAATAACACAGACACCAGAAATTTTGTTAACGAGGAAACCGCAAATGCAGAAAAACCCCGGGGCCTAGTCCAGATTGAACACCATATTTTATTAGCCTACTACCAATTAACTTCGGTCTGGAATGTAGTTGAGCCCGAACTCAGTCTCCTACTAATTCAGGTACAGTCGCGCTCCTTACGCCTCTTGAATCCCAACAGTACTCTGCGCAATTAATTCCCTTAGAAGGAGTCCCACCAACTAAGAGTTTATTCAACTCAATTGAAGACTCTAAACCAAATCTTCATCCCAGATTAAGCCTATAATTGATTTCCTGATTTACGATCAAAACTGATGATCAAATCAAACGTAGGATCCAGGTGATGGAAATCGATAGCAACTTGACAGAAGTCAGGCTATCCTGAATATCCGGACTTATGCAACCCGAAGTGCATCCTATATTATTATTCACCTCACATGTATAAAAATTGCAGAATCACAAAGTTTGAGACGAAGAGAACTTTGTGATTTATATCTATCTTGTTCAAATGATAAATCAACAACCAAACAAGATCATGATACTTAAGTTATCAAGATAAAAAATAATTGGACCTGGCTTCACAAATCCCAATGAAGTCTTTGATAGTCGCTAAACCTTGAAAGGGTTTCTGGAGAGGATGACTCTAGATACAACTAGGACACACCATAAAGTAGTGTCGGGATTCAAAGATCTCGGTTTCCAAGAGTTCCCCTTATATAGAATTCAAAGCCTAGGTTGCTTTAGGTTTAAGCTAAGATAGCTTTGGAACCAAGCAAATAATATTCACCTTTAGATGAAAGCTTTGAATCTTATTCACATAAGCAAGATATACACTTTGTTTAGGTAAACCGTAATCGAACCGTGTATAAAGACTATGTCCAACATGGTTAGCTAAAACTAGCCGATTTGAACTTGAAAAGCTTAACACTCATTTTCATGTACACAAAGACATTAATCTGGAGTCACAATCATGTCATCAAATAAGTCTAGTGTTAATAGAGAATTGATCAAATGCAAATCATCTCATAGAAATAATTTAATCGCAATTGAATCATAATCGACATGGTTTGTAAATGCACAAAGTACAAATACTTGAATCGTTCGTGAGTCGGCTGAGTCACAATACGCGGACCTGTTTGCAAACTTATAAGCAAAACCGAGTTCCGGAGTTGAAAGAACTTTTTCAGTTCACGTACTGGTTTGCAAACTTTGGTGCAACTCTAAGTTCCGGAGTTGACAAAACTTTTTCAGTTCACATACCAGTTTGCAAACTTAATACTTTTACCAGTTCTGGAGTTCACATAACTTTTTCAGTTTGCGTAGGTACTAAACTAGTTATAGAACATAGAACTGTATTGGCTTGCATACCGGTTTAAGTAATTTAACCTGGTTCCCTTACCACAGTTCCAAAATGGTTTGCATGAGAATATGCATACCTATCCGGATCACGAAACAAACAGATTTTCCCATGATGTACATACGAGTATGCGTATCACACAAATCTGAAAGTCGATATATATCCACTCCGCTACATGTACCGGTACATGTAATACGGCTTCAGACATATAACAATTTTCTCAGTTGTAAGAATGATAACACGGTCTTGTGTTCTGAATATAATAGTTCTATATTTCTCTAAATCAATTCAAAGCATTCCTGAATAACATCAATGACACATATCACTGTTCCAGACTATTTTTGAATGATAAACTTGAATCATGATTTGGTTCCAAACAATAAATTTTTCTCAACCGAAATTGATCACGTATGAACAAATAGTCATTAAGCTTAGTCATTATATTTCGAGAAATTCGTAAACTAAATAATTAGTTCTCGACTCGAAATTCTTGTCTATGCAAGCTAGTATAATTAGTTCTGCGACAAACATCTCAAGGATAGGAAAGTGAATATAAATTGAGAAATAGGTGGTTCAGTCTTCACTTACCTTTTGTTGATGAAGTTCTCCAAAAGCTTCGGTTGATCTTCGCCTTCAAACGGTAGAACGCAAATGATGACTGGCTCGTTTCTCAACTACACTATCCTAGACCGAGACTTAACTAATTGTAGACTAGAAATCAAGATATAGTTTTGACAACTAAATTTGACAACAACCTTGATATACCAACACTTTTGAGTTCGACCGAGCAATGCTCTAACAATGTGACCTTCTTTTGAGCATGGTTATGACACTAATTCTCCCTAGTGGTTATTATAGTTGTCATCTATGCACCTATAAATTGAAAAGAGTCAATATAGTTATACCCGACTCAAGTTGTACCACATTGCTAGTGAGTCTAAATTATAACGACTCGATGTGGGTGCCAACACATCTTCTGCTCTTTGTAGAGTTCTCCCCGCCAATCTGACTCCTAAGTAAAAGACGAGAACATGATCCATGGGAATTTCTCCACAAAAATCTAACAAGGATATACGCTAGATAATCTATCTAATCATGAAGTTGATATTTAAACTTAGGTTAAGATTTCTGGGTAGAACTCTCAAGACATGGTAATCATACATATTACGGGTACATCATTCAGCATTAGTTAAGAGATATTGGATCTAAAGTGAAGTACTTATGATAGACAAACCAATGCGGAATAGGATCCATATACCTTGTGTATTGTTCATGTTTACCTAACTTGATTTGTGTTTAAGTTCTTAAATATATGGGCTTGAAAAAAAAAAAGACGTTGACTTCAGTTTTTGGTAAATTACAAAGAAGAAATTTCGAGTTCAGGTTTGTCTTGTTTAAATCTCTCGAATTATGATTCAAGCACTAGATGTCCATGGATCCTTAACAATCTAGGTTAAAAATAATTTTTTGTTCAT
The DNA here is from genome assembly GCA_023531295.1 of Papaver armeniacum. Taxonomy (NCBI): domain Eukaryota; kingdom Viridiplantae; phylum Streptophyta; class Magnoliopsida; order Ranunculales; family Papaveraceae; genus Papaver; species Papaver armeniacum. The sequence continues at coordinate 126,486 of JAJJWW010016199.1, forward strand.
GAACTAATTTTTGTTTCTAGTTGATCATTTGAAATTTCCCAAACAATGATATTTATTATCAATGACCATTGGGAATGTTTCAATTTGTCTAAAGAGAGTTTTTTTAGAACATACTGAATTCTTGACACAGGGTAGGTACGGATACCCAGTACATATACCCAAGTGATCTAAGTTGCGAAATGAGGGAGCGACACATACCCAGTACACGTACCCATGAGATCTGAATTCGTGAATGGTTAAGGATACAAATATGATCGTATTTTTGATAGTGGTAAGAAAAGGTTTGATGCTCGGACTTATTAAGATTCGATTTTAGACTTAATCTAACAAATATATGCTAGAGATGGTAATAGGATTAAGAGATACCAGAACTTAGGATCCCACCAAACTTCATATTGATGTGGTTCAAATATTAATTCTCGACATTTATAGCTCAAATAATAGAAATACTGACTCTGGTTCAAGTAGATTTTTAAAACATTAGATGTAAATTATAAGTATGGCGCATCAAAAATATTTAAGACTAAGCATACACCATTAAACAAGATCATAATTAATTATGAAAAATCATAATTCAATTAAAATTAATGCAAAAAGTCATAAATAATTAAATAGAATTACCACAATTATAAAATATGGCTTCCTCCATTTTTCCAGTGATGGGGTTTAGCTCCACATGGTGAAACACTATTAAAATATTTTTTTATAGCTCAAATAGTGTTTACAAAGAAGAAATAATATAACTCAGGGAATTCGCAACGCTGTATACATTTCAGATTCGTTGTTACGACTCAAATGTTGCAAATCGTGAAATATAAGACGCTAGAAACAACAGTTTTTGGTAGTTCAAATTCTTTAATTTACCTCTTCTTCTTGTCGCTGCACAATCGCTCTGCAGTGATTGTTTCTTCACTGTAACCTTATCCAACTCTCTCCTCACACTCCATAATCACTATGTGACTTGCACAACTCATATTTATACACTAGAGGTCATTGAATACCAAGAATATCTTCAGAATATCTTTCTTTTTTATCTGCCATAATTAAGTTACGACATTTTATACCTTTCTTATTCCTTATCACGCGTCAAATGAGTTGACAATAGTTCCTCTGACTCGATATAAGTAAGCTACAAGTAATATTGTTGGAGCACTGCTCGGTCGAACTCGCATGCGTTGCTATCTCAAGCATGTTTGTCAATGTTAGTGATCAAAACTATAGGTCTTGATTTCTAGTCTACTTATAGATGTCTCGGACTAGGACATAGATTGTGTAGTTGAACCTTAGACTTCACGGCTTTCATCATTTGAAGACGAAGAACTACTAAGGAGAGCTTGTGGAACTTCATCAACAAAAGGTATGTGGAGACTGAAACTCATCTATCACTTGGAAAGTCTATTTTTACTCTATCTCATATATTGAGACATAAGTCGTGTTACGATATAGTTTTCTATTATACATATAAGAGATTTCGAGCTGAGTTTAACTCGCTTACAAATTTCTCGGAATATGTGTTTGCAAGCTTTCGCTTCGACCAAGTTCATCTTATATTCTTGAGGCAAGTCAAAAGATGATCATGTGAAAATTTCCGAGCAACATCTTACATGGTTTGTGTGATACAATCATTTAATGTTAACTTGGAATGTTTCATTATGATTATTTCAATAACTTGAAAATTGCTTTGATGCTAATAGTGTGTGAAAACGGCTATTGTCATCCTCTAAGAAAGTTTCAATGATTGAAATAAGAGTTTAGAACACTTAACCATTATTGGATATGTCATGTTGTGTACTCTTGCACATATGTAATCCATATCCGGGAACCATAGTATGCGTAAACATACGCGTACCTGTTGGCTTGAGAAATCCGGGAACCTAAGTATGCGTACACGTTCGCGTATCGGCGAAAGGCTCATGCCCGAATATTTCTGCTAGAATTGGAAGTTAGCGTACCCGTTTGCGTACTGGCGAAACCCAATTTTGGTCCGGGTATTTCAAGTATGCGTACTCGTTTGCATACTTGAAGGTTAAAGTTCTAAAATCGGTTGTGTACATGAACATAAACATTTATATAATAAGGAATACAATCTTTGCAAACCGTGGCTATAATGTTCATGAATTGATTCGAGTGAATCAAACCAATTTGCTTCATTTGTGTTCTTGTATAATTCTATGAGAATATAGCAATTGAACAACTCTTTAACTAGTTTCATTTGAGTCATTTGAACTAGTTATGGTTAAGATGAACAAGGTTGATATGAGAGTATTCATATGGCTAACCTCGGTTAACTATTATTGAACCAATATGGTGTACACGTTTAGGTACGGTTACATAAACCTAAATGAGGGTGCATTTTATTTGTGTGTAACAAGCTAAGTTTGATCTAACGGTTGAAAGATATCAGCTTGGTTGAATCAGGTTTTTCATCTAACGGTGAATATTGAATGCTTTGTTACCAAGGTAACTTAGATTCCAAACCCTGATTTGAAAACTATAGAAGTACTAAAGGCATTGTAGTCATTCCCAATTCCATTCAATTTCAAAACTACTAATTCATCATCGAAGCAATGAGATCCTGCGTGAGAAAGTTGATATGATAGTTTCTTGATTTCTCCTAAGAATTGAGTGATAGTTCCATATCCAAGTTTTAACGATTGCAATTTTGTTCATAGTTTTTGAAGTTCTTGCAAATCCTGAATCAATACTCAGCCAAAGTTCTCTTGATGAATCAGCACCAACTATATATGGAATAACAACATCTGATATTGTTGATTGAAGCCATAAAATCAAAGTATTGTCATCGTCGATCCAAATAGTATAAATTGGATTTACAGATCCCTGTTCTAGATCAGCCTGATTGAGATATTTTGGAGGACAATGGATTGAACCATCAATGAGACCAAGAACTTTGTATTTCTTCAGCAATGGTAATATTAGATTCTTCCATTTGATGAAGTTGTCATCCTTGAGCTTGAAGTTGATGATACTGGTGATCTGATTGAGAGGAATTTGAGAGATTCGTGTTTCGTAAAGATTCAAAGCTATTGATGAACAAGAATGAAGATCAGAAAGAGCAACAAAATTCGGTAAAGAAAACTAGAAAAGAAAGATCATATGCATTGAGCGGTACTGAGGATCTCTGGTCCTCTTGATACCATAGTTGATTGAATTACAAGTTCTTGAAGAACAAGTTTAATGGTGACTGCATTTATCTTTCTTTCAGAAACAAGAGAAGAAACTGATATCAATACACATAACCGTCACTAGCCTCTAATGACCAATCAGGTCAAGATCTAAATAAGCCAATGCGAGAGCAACACGACACTAGTAGTGACAGCTAGCAAGAACTAAGTGGAACACGCTGTAATGAGTGTAAGAGAAGTGTCACTCGGTAAGAGTGTTACTATTATTACGGAGTCTAGCCAAAAGAGAAAATCGCTTAGAGATGGGGTTTAAAAGAGAATTTTTTTTTCCCGGCTTTTCCTCGGACACGTTCTCTTGCTATAAGAATTAATTAATATTTTAGAATTTTTTTATGAATTTATATGTTCCTTTTAGGATCCTTTCCTAAATTTTATTTTCCCTTTAGGTTTCTTTCTTAAGCCCCGTTTGGGATTGTTTTTTTTTAACCAAAAGCACTTTGTAACAAACTTGTAACAAACTTTTACCAAAAATTGTGTTTGGTAAACTTTTTTCAAAGTGCTTTTGGAGAAAATCACTTTCATTTTAGGCCTGCTTTTAAAAGCTACTCAGCACTAGCTTTTAAAAGCTGGAAAAGCTTATTTGTGGACCCACATTATTCGATTTAATTGATTCTCTATTTTAACCTTGTTAATTTATTATAAAGACAAGTTTTACTCTCAAATATTGTACATTTAACATTATAATTCTAACTTTTATTTTATTTCTCTATTTTTTCTTTTTTATTTAAAATAATAAATACAATAATAATTAAAATAAATATAGTAAATTTTTTAATAAATATTAAAATAATAATATTTTCTATGCAAACCGTAATCATAAAATCTTTATTAAATAATTAAAAAAAGTAAATAAAGTAAATAAAATAATAAAATAGATATTACTTATATTTTTTTAAATATATTAAAATTAGAAATATAATTTATTATAAAAAAATTGTATTTAAAACTAATTTTTGAAATATGTCTATTTTCGTCATTAACTACATCACCAGCACTTTTCAATACCAGTTTACCAAACAATTTACAATTTTTAATTGCACAATGCTTTTTAAATTATAGTTTACCAAACGCGATCTTGCCGATTTATTTCCACAAAGACAAAGACAAGAACGAGACAAAGACCTGACATACTGAATGACGCTTTTCTAAAATTCACAGCAATACCAAACTAGCCTTTAATTTTATGAGTTCAATGGCCTATTTCCGAGTTTCTAAGGTTCTTAACACTACTTTGCTGGCCGTGGGTAAGAACTATTATGATCTTATCAAATACATTAATGAATTATTTCCAAGATAAATTCACAGAATCAAGTACATGTGTATATAAATTAAATTTAGTATTCAAAAAGTATACTTAGATTGGAAAATAAATTCTTTTCCCAAATGCAAAATTTTCTAATTCTTTAGTAACCCATATAAATAAAAAAGGAACCGGTGTAAGAGATCTTATACAAGTAGTCTTTATCTTCTTCGCTTGGATTCTTTCCGCATATCAGCAAGGTAGCTCTCTAAATTGGTCTTCTCCCATAGACGGCGTTGAACAAGATCATCTCTTGTATATTCATCTAATTATAAAAGCTCATTGTTAAGAAAAAGATATGGAGAAAATTAAAGTTGGAGAGATTTGGTCTGAGAGTTTACCAATATTTCCCCAAGCCTCCAGACTTGCCCTCAAACATCTTCGTGTCAAGTAACAGGCATCTTCCCATGCATAAGGAGATTTTCGCACCTTGTATCTCCAAAACCAGCAGACATTCCATAGCAAAAGCTGGACAGACTAACAAAATTAGTGCTCCTTCGTTGCTTGAAAAAAACCGATGACAGACATGCTTTTGCAGAGTTCAAATCAAAGAATTAAAAATATATGGACACCAAAGCCGCTCTGCAGGGTAAAGTTTAAAGGCTGACAATAGAGACTCGTGATCAGGGTATTTTCAAGTAGAGGGAGCCGTAAGATTTCTATTATATTAGAGTTTCTAGCCTTGTGGATTATATATGATCTTGATTGACAGTGTGGTAGGGAGAATGAATTTCTAACCTTGCTAAGAGTGTATGGCAAAAGAACAAACTGGACTGCAAGAAGTCCCCACATGGAAGGCTTTTCAGCTCCACTTATTTGCAGATCAAGCTCTTTGCTGAGGTCCTCATCATTTTTCCTGACATATTACATAGATAATATCAGAACAAACGTTATAGATAACCAACAGATATCGACACTGGATGGAGTAAAAGAACATTAACGCCATGGTGAAGAGGTTCAAAGGACACTGTTTCCAGAATGTTCGACTTAACAACAAAATTCTTTAGACATCAAGCAATCATGATCTATCAAAATTTTTAACTTCTACATGCAAGAAAATAATTACGAACCCAGATTTTACTATCTGCTTGTGGCCCTTTTTCTTGTTAGTTGTTCCTCCATTCCGTTCAAGCTCAAGTGCCCGTAGCCTATTCTTATAAGCAGGTGTTTTCTTGACCATATTCACAGCCTGCACACAGAAACAGAACTTCATCAATCACTTTCTTTGCAATCCGATATGAGCGGAGGAGCGCAGAAGCATACACAGTTCTTCACGAAAAAGATCATATCTAATTTGTTTTAGTAGATTCACTCACGGAACTGTGTCTATGTTCCCCAATACTAACAATGAGCAACATACTCCAAAAGGAATGCTAACCAGACGAGGCATATGTCAGTTGATATCTCCACAAAGATTCCAATATTTATTAGAGCACTTAGAATACCACTGTCAGAATGATAGATAGTTCACATGATACATTGCACTTAACTTATGGAAATAACGAATAAATAACAAGGAAAATAGGTCCCGACAAGCCATCATCACCATTCAAGAAATATATATGTTTTTGCAGGCGATAGACATGTTTCCTAGAATTGGACCATGTTAATATTTTGCGGTTGGAAAACATAAAGGCAAAACCAATATCCGGGTGCTAACAGTTTAATCCAGATGTGCGTCAATCTTGTAATGCCGAGTCATTTTGAATATCAAAAGATGACTAAATTTAGTTTGGATCATTTGGTATGTATCTCAAGTTATATTAATCAATACCTGGGTATACTTTGTCCACTGGTGTAGATACTGAAATGCCGAGAGAACCAGTAGTAGTCCAACAAGAACAAGACGAGTATCCTGCATTTGTAAAAAAAACCAAGGATAAAAACACCTTCTTAAAGCACAACGCTTATCTAAAATCGCGAAAGGATTCCCAATTACGAAAGGAAGGAGAAAAAAATCTCACCGTTTTGTGCCCATAGTATGCTTTATAATAGCGAGCGGTGTTGTAGAAAAACTGAAATAAAGAAGATGATTATTATATTTAACACCAAAATCTCTCATGCTAGATGCGGTTATAAGGCTGTAACAATAGGATTGCGTCTTTCGTTTTTGCAGTTCAATGGGTAAAAAGGACAAATCAAAACCATCTGACTTGGTCTGATAAAACTATAATGTCGACATACGAAGTTCACACAGGAAATGGCACTCCATGCATAATCATTTTTATAATTCTATTCCTCAATTCTCTATTAAACTTGTTCAACCTATCAATTAAATGTGAATGACCAAAGAACTATTACCTCCTCTGGGTGAGCAATTGCATAATCATATTGCTCCCGTGTAGCATTATTTGACAAAATCTGCAGTTAAAGCACATCATCTTCTATTCTAACCACAATAACAACTAACAAAACAAAACCCAAAAAGAGTAGTCAACACTAGAAATAATAAGATCCATACCTCATAAGCATTAGCAACTTTGGCAAAAATCTTCCCTGATTCCGGATCGGGATTTTTGTCTGGATGACTGTTAATTTAATCAAATCCATAATCAAAACTTACGAATTCATACCTTCAAAAAAAAAAAAAATTGAAATCTCAAACTAAAATACTTACTGTTTCAAGGATAGCTTGTAATAAGCTTTCTTGATCTCTGACGAATTAGAACCCTGAGTAACCCTAAGAGAGAAAAATAACGGATGCAAGATTTAGGCGATAAGAATTCAAGTCATAAAAATGAAATTCAAAGAGTGGGAGGAATAAATTTACCCTAAGAGATCATAGCAATCATCTTCGTCACAGTAAATGGCGATGGATGAAGGTAGAAGAAGGCAAGATATCAGTGCGGCGAACGCAAACCAGCAAATCGCTGGTGGTGCCATCCCTCCTTCGAAGTGGAAAAGAGAGTTCTTTTTGGGGGAAACGTCTAATTTTGTAGTTTCACGTATTACATTGGTACCCTTCTATTATCTACCAAACCACCAGATCTGGTGTTGCTGTTGACTTCTGAAAACGGAAAGGATGGTGTAACACTGTAACTGATGATTTTACTGTGGTGAAAGCAGCAGTTAAGATGCCCTAACCCCGGCATTTAGACCATTGGTAGCAACACTTAAATGGGGCTTGGCTCAGGAAAGGGGAAAATCAAACACGCATTCTCTCCCTGTTTCAGGAAAAATGATATTTTCATATTTTCAGTACGGCCTGCTTTTAAGTAATTTTTTCTGGAACGGAGATAATATTAATAAAAACATCATTCTCTTCCATTAAAATTTTGATTCGAATACGATTTTTGATATATTTCATATACTCAGAAGTTAAAAGTACTAATTGAGATTTTTCGGTGGAATCGGACTGAGTAGAGCTCTATGTATCGGCGATTGACTCGGTGACTTTTTTTTTTCTTCTCAGATCTCGATCTATGTGCTTCACAGCAGTAATTGAGTTGTTGATTTTTGATCTTTCTTTCTTGTTCTTTGTTCTAAAATGATTGTTGAGTATTAATTCAGGTGATTTTAATGGATTCTGGTCATAAAATCACTTCGATTAATCAAAATATTTCTGAAATGGAGGTTTTAAGTAATGAAAAAGTTTCTAAGAAAATTCCTTCTATTGAACTGCCTAATGATTTGTTTGAGGAAAGTTTGAATCCGTGGAAATTTTCGTTAATTTGTAGGCTTGATTTACAGAAAATTAAGTTTGTTGATGCTGCAGTCGTATTAAGAAGTCAATGGAAATTGGTAGGTGATTGTAGGCTTATTCCTTTAGGAAGAGGCTTCTTTACTATTAAGTTAGATAATGAACAAGATAAACAACATATCAAATCTCAGAGATGGGAAGTGTTGAATCAAGTATTACAAATCAGAAACTGGGTTTCGAATTTTCGTCCATCTAGTCAGAGAAGCTCAAAAGCAATGGTTTGGGTGAGATTTCCTGGATTAGGTTTGGAGTTTTGGGGTGAAAAAGTTTTGTTTACTATTTGTAAAGAAATAGGAACTCCAATCAAAATTGATAATGCAACTGCTAAATGTGAAATGGGTTACTATGCAAATGTATTAGTGGAAGTGGATTTTGCTCAACATATTCCAAGTAGAGTATGGATTGGAACCAAATATGGAGGCTTCTTTCAAGATGTTTTAATACCAGATTGTCCAAAATTTTGTACTTCATGTAAAATTGTGGGGCATTTGAATTCAGAGTGTAGGTTTGAAAAGAACAGAAGTCAAGCTAGAAAGAAGGTTGAAAGTGTTCAAATCCTTCGAAGGCGGGAGAAACCTAATCCAGTTTCATTTGATATCTGTGAATCTCCACTAGAAGTTGATGCAGTAGTAGATGCTATCAAAGTTACAGTTCAAGCAAGTAATTCAGGGGGAGAAAATACTTCTCAACAAAGAAAGTTTAGTGCTTTAGAAAATGTTGAAAATGAGTGATTTCTGAAGCAAAAATAGTAGCAGTTCCAAAAATTCTTAAAGTAATTGAAGTAGAAAATTTAAACAATAGCAGTGTCAAGTTTGTTAATGGAACAAATGGTACTGTTGTTGATGTGCCAGTTCAAGTTACTTCTTGGGCTAAAGTAGTTGAGAAAGAAATGGTTACTTCAACTCCAGCAAGTACATCTGCTTCTAAAGGTTCACCTTCTACATCAAAGGTAAACAATCAAGTTCCTATAAACAATAAATATAATTTTAGAAAAAATCCTGGTAAAGGGGTACCAGAAACCCTCCATCTAAATAATGAAGATCATTTATTGGAATGTCAGGGGCCTTAGAAGATTAAGGGCTCAGGACAAACTTTGGTCACTTGTAAATCAATTTAGTCCTTCATTAGTTTGGATAAAAGAACCTAAAGTAGTTTGTAGTGCTTCTTTTTGTCATAAATAAATCTTCCTGGAATGGAAAAAATGGTAATTCATAATTCTAGTCCAGGTACAAAGGGGAATATATGGTTGTTTTGGAACAAAAGTATTGCTCAGCCTCAAGTAATTTCAGTTTCTAGTCAAATGATTACAGTGTGTATTGGTGATGTTATGGTGTCAGGAGTTCATGCACATGTTAAGGTGGTGCAGAGGAGGTTTTTATGGTCTGAAATGAAGTTAATAAGTGATCTCAATAAACCAAGGATTATCTTAGGTGACTTCAATGCAGTGCTAACTGAAGATGAGAAAGTTGGTGGAAAATTACCTAACAGAAATTCAATGTTAGAATTTAGTGATTGTTTAAATCAGTGTGAACTTCTTCAAGCTCCTAAAACTGGTTTGTAGTATACATGGTCCAATTGTCAACATAGAAGCAAGAGGATTTTATGAACTTTGGACAGAGTGGTTTTTAATCAAAAATGGTTACAATTATATGGAGATTTGGGTTACAAAGTTGGTATGAGAATTGTGTCTGATCATGCTCCTTTATTAGGTGGCCGTGCTAGCATTCCTAAGCCAAAAAATGTTCCTAGGAAATTTCAAAAAATGTGGCTCAGTCATCCTAATTTCTTACAAGTAGTGTCTGATTGTTGGGCAGAGCCAATTGTGGGAGATCCTGCTTTTCAATTTTTGCAGAAGTTAAAGAAATTAAAAAGGGTTTTAAATGAATGGAATTGGAGTGTGTTTGGTGATGTACAAGAAAAAATTAAGGAAGTTGAACTTAAAGTTAAATTGGCAACTCAAAATTCTGATGATAATCTTTTTGATGATGAAGCTCTTAATGAATTGGTAAAAGCTCAAAATGAATATGCAAGCAGAGAAGTTCAAGAAAAAACTTTGTTGAGACAAAAATCCAGAGTCAAGTGGATTAAAGAAAGAGCAACTAATACTAGTTTCTTTCACACAAATATGAAGATCAGAAATTCTAGAAATATGATCAGTGAGCTTGAAGATTATGAAGGAAATATGATGGCAGACCAAACTCAAATAGCTAATTTTTTGGTGAATCATTATCAAAAGAAATTTGAATTTCAAGTTGTTGATAATGCAGAGCAGTTACTGAAAGTGATACCAAAAGCTATTAATGATGAAGATCAAAAGAATTTAGATGTCAATCCTGAAGTAGAAGAGATAAAGAATGTAGTATTTGAAATGGATCCAGAGAGTGCTCCTGGTCCAGATGGCTTTTCAGATATCTTTTATAGAAGCTGTTGGGATATAATAGAACATGATCTAGTGGCAGCTATTCAGTTTTGTTAGAGGAGAAGATTTATACCTAGAGGAATGAATTCAAGCTTTCTTGTCTTGCTGCCAAAGACACAATGAGCAAAATATGCAAATCACTTCAGACCAATTGGGTTAAGTAATGTAGTCTTTAAAATTTTTACAAAAGTAATCACTAAGATGATGAGTGTTCTCATGGATAAACTAATATCACCTCAGCAAGTTGCCTATATAAAAGGGAGAAGCATTCATGATCAAGTTTTGCTTGCATCTGAGTTAGTAAATGAAATGAAAGTTGCCTATATAAAAGGGAAAAGCATTCAATGTTGGTATTAAGCTTGATATCTCACAAGCTTATGATTTAGTCAGCTGGGACTTCCTAATCAAAGTTTTACTGAAATATGGCTTCTCTGCTTCTTGGTGTGAATGGTTACATATTATTTTCAAGTCAGCAAGAATTTCTGTGATGGTTAATGGTGGTCCTTGTGGCTTCTTCTCAGTAGAAAGGGGATTGAGACAAGGTGACCCCTTATCTCCTATTTTGTTTGTGCTAATGGAAGATGTTCTAAGTAGAAATATCACAACTTTGGTGGAGAATGGTAAAATGCAACTAATGGTTAGCAAGAAAGGCATACATCCAACTCATATGTTCTTTGCAGATGATGTCTTTATCTTCAGCAATGGTGGCAAGAAAAGTCTAATGAATTTATTCAAGCTTTTAAATGAGTATCAAGCTATCTCAAGGCAAATCATAAATAGAATCAAAAGCAAATGTTTTGTGGATGGAACTACTTCACTCAGAAAACAGATGATAAGTGAACTTATAAATATGGAAGTGGCTAAATTCCCAGATAAATACTTGGGAGTATTTCTTTCTCCTGGTAAAGTTACTTATGTAATGGTTTGGTCCATAGTTGAACATATACAAAGCAAGTTAGCAGCATGGAAAGGTAAGCTACTTTCTTTCCAAGATAGACTTGTGCTTGTCAAATCAGTTTTGTGTAGTGTGCCTATCTATAATATGTCAGTCTACAAATGGCCTTCATCTGTGATTAAAGTATGTGAGAAAATTATTAGAAATTTCTTGTGGACTGGTGATGGAGATATTAGAAAATTCAAGACAGTTTCTTATAAGAGAGTGTGCACACCATATGAAGAAGGAGGTCTTGGCATTAAAAGATTGGAAGTGATTAATAGAGCCTTATTAATGAAGATGATGTGGAATATCTTAAATTCAAAAGCAGAATGCGCTTTATTCTTCTCTGCTAAATTTCAAGATAAAAATGGAAACTGGACTTCTAATTGGAAGCAATCTACAGTTTGGAAGGGTCTAAAATGGGCTTGGAATGCATCAAATGATGATGTTAGGTGGTGTGTGGGAGATGGCTCTAAAATCTCAATTTGGTTTGACATCTGGTTGGGAGAATATCCATTGATTGATGTAATTGGATATACAGACTATGTGAAAAACAACATTGGGATGAAGGTCAAGTCATTATTGCAGGAAGGCAAATGGGTTATACCAAATGAACTTCTGCAAGTCATTCCTAATACTCAATTACCTGCAATTAACAATGGAGAAGATCAAAGAGTGTGGTGTGTTGCGAAAAATGGTAAATTTTCAACCTCAGAAGCTGTGGATAAGTTAAGAAACAGAGAAGCAATATTTCCATGGCCAAAATTTATTTGGCAAAACTTTCTTCATCCTAGCATTGCCGGTAATATCTGGAAACTGCAGCAAGAAGCATATGTGGATGACTTAATAATGAGAAACAGAGGCTATGACATGGTCTCAGTTTGTTGGATTTGCTTTGCAGAGCAGGATTGTATGCAACACACACTGTGGGAATGTTCTTTCAGTGTGGCAGTCTGGGATTGGTTAAAAGCATAGTTTGGTTTCAATAATCCAAGTTCATTTGATGATGTTTGCAATGCAGCTAAAGATAAAAGCCCTCTTGTGAAGCAAATATGGATGACAGCAGCATGTGCTACCATGAAGGAACTATGGTTTCAAAGAAATGCAAAACTTTTTGATGAGGTAAAGCCCAATCTTAACAGATTCAAATGCAGGATTCTTCAGCTTGTGCATGAAGGAGGATATAGAATGACAGCTTCCAGAAGTAAACAGAATTATGAAAGCAAGATTACTTCTTTTTTCAAAATCTGAATTTTATTTTGTGTAGCTTTTCTTTTTGAGGGTCATGTTTTGTATCTTATCTTGGTTCAGTCCTGTAAAAGGTAAAGCTTGACTTTTGTTTTTCAGTCAATAAAAAAAATGTGATTCAGCAAAAAAAATATAATAAATAAATTGATATTTTTCAAGAGCAATACGGGAATGCAAAAAAAATGTGAGCCAAGCCAATATGAATAATTGATACTGATACATTTTTCATAGACATGCATCCAGTGATGGAGGCATAACATTTTCTTCGGCTATTCGTCGTGTTTATCTTCGTTGTCCTTGACAGTGCTCTCGGTGTCGGAACCAGAAGTAACATCATTTGTTTTCTTAGCTTCAAAATCCTTAGAAGTGGCATTAAGCTTTTCCTTGTTAAGTTCTGACGACTCATTTTTCGAATCCTCGACAACATTGGGTTCGAACAAAGTTGTGTCAGCATCAGCATTGGAACCATCAACTGTTTTGTACTTGTACCATGAGGACCAATAAAGATAGCTTGCGAAATTAAGACAACTTAAGATAGCCAAGAACCAATAAAACAGGTCTGCATTACACTTGTTTAAATCAAGCCCGAATAACCATCCTTCTTTCCTTTTAGTAAAGTGTTTAGTCACAGCGTTTATGATCTCAACAAGAACACTACTAAGAAAATACCCAATCGAAAGCGATAACCACGTAAACGAAGTAGACAGTGATCGCATACCCGCAGGTGCTTCCTTGTAGAAAAATTCCAGTAAACCAACTAATGTAAACATGTCTGCGATACCGAAAATTCCATATTGGAATGAAAGCCAAAAGAGACTAATCGGTTTTAGCGGTTTATGGATAGCTTGGTTTCTTCTCTTTACTTCTACTATTGCAGCTACAGCCATGGAAACAGCTGAAAGAACTAGTCCGACTCCCACCCGTTGAAGTTGAGTTATTCCAGACGGGTGTTTAGTGATTTTTCGAGCAAACGGCACGAAAATGAACTCATAAAGTGGTATGAGAATTGACATGAAAACTAATGGGATTACTGGTATTGATGGTGCAGGCACTACGAAAGAACCGAGATGAAGATCCATAATTATACCTTGCTGTACTGAAATTGTTTGCAACTGAGCTAAACATGTGTTCATTATGATAGTACTGGCTAGAATTGGGAACATTCTTGCTAAGATCTTAACTTCTTCAACTTGCGTAACTGTGCAGACCCTCCATGGATTTGAGATTATATCTGAATCTTTTGGTGGAATTGCAGCTTTGTCTAAACATCTGTGAATTCAGCAATTTGAACTTGTCAGTTTAGTAGTTCTACGAGATGCTGGAACGTTACGCCACTTAAAGAATTTAACTCGTTACCTAAACTGGTTTGTATGCGGAATTTTTTCGTCGTTGAAAGCGGTTTCTTTGTTGTTGATTTCGTAAAGTTCATTAGCATCGCTAGTGAGCGGCAAACTTCGGTTTCGGATTGCAACAACTATAACCTGCACATAAGCAGTAAACATCGTCAGATATCACTGTTACACTGTAATTCAGGATTCTTTGAACTCCTAATGAAGAGAGAGAGACCTGAGCTATCCTTATGATGGGGCTGTTTCCAAATTTCTGAATGCGGTAGAAAGGCTTCCCGGCCGCGACAACAATGAATCCTGCTAAAGCCGTGACCAAGCAAAGCAAGAAACCCAAGGCCCAACTCTTTTTGGTGCTAACATCGACTATAAATGTGACCCCAAAACTTGCACCAACTGTGACACTAAGTATCAGCCAGTTAAAATAAGTGGCTAATGATTTCTTTTCTTTTGGATCGTTCGGATCAAATTGATCGCCACCTAGTGCAGGAAGTGCACCTCTCACTCCACCGGCACCTAATGCATACAAGCATAGAGACGCGTAGAACATTAGAGATGAATTTCCTTTGATACACGGAGGATCTAGACATGGCTTTGGCTGCAACTTATGGTAATGTGCTTGGAACGTCATCACCATCAACCCCTACAGTTGAAATGGCCAGGAGATCGAGTTAAATATGAAAATATGAGAAAGCCTGCAGAAGGCATAGGGGGTTGAAAACAGAATCATGGCTATCAACGCTCACCAGTAATTCAATTAAACCAAAGAGAAGACAAGTAGAAAATCTAGTCAAGTAAGTGTCGGAGATGAATCCACCCAAGAGTGCGAGTAAAAACGTTGAACCCATAAAGTTTGTTAGGGTGGTTGCAGCCCCGGAGAGATCAAAGAACATGACCGCCATGAAATAGATTACCAAACTTGCCATATTCGCGACAAACCCCATGTTCTCCAGCCCTGTCAGGACTGCAATACATATAGTGATAAAAAATTATGGATATATTGACCTTGACATTACCAAAACTGGTAATAGCTAGAATATGTTGCATATCCAGAAGTGGCACACAATCAACTTGGTTGTTTACATAATTACCAAAAACAAATGAGGCGGCCCTGAATCCACCTCGTTTTGTATTGCATTGCTGGTGTGCAGGAATTGATTCTGGAATAGCTGCTTCTTCCTTGTTCTCCTGGAGAAAATGCACGCATGGACCCGTCAATAATGAAGCCATAATGAGAAAAGTACATAAAAACACAACTCATTCCTGGCTCTTGGCAAAATTGCGAGCCATCTGGACCCCAAAGATCGAGAATATATGGAAAATATGGCTCAAAATATTGTTATCCAGTTCTACAAAAAGTTCTTTAACAATTGATTGCGCCAAATTGTTTCTTTGAAAAAATTGGGAGACAAATGAGCAAAACTTTTTGTTTCCAATAAAAAAGATTCGCATTTAGTGAAAAGAAACTCGGCAACAGTGAAAAGAAGGTATATCTGACTCAGCTACTCTTGAGTCAGAATCTTATAGTCTGACCGGTCCATATGTCCCTATGTCGACATCAAACAACTTGAAATTTGACTCGTTTGAGTTAGCAAATACAGATGCACATGCACCATAGTTGGTCGACTAGGTTCGCCCTAAAAGAATTGATCACTCAGGCAGGCGTGATGAAAGAAGAAAACAAGACTTACCATAGGTGAGAGTTAGGATTGCAAGCAAATAGCCGTGTGGTTGTGCAAAGAGTGAGACAAAGTGTCTTTAAAGAAAAATGAACTAGGCCACATATATAATGAAGAAGGCAGCTTTGTATGTACCGCTAATTTCATCAAATCTAACGCGACTTTGTTAACTCCTACCGTTCTCAATCATGTACAGCCAGATTATGACAGCAATATAATCAACAACCTAAAAACTCAATACCATCCCTCACTCCAGAATAAAAGTAGCACTGGTGGAGCTTACCCTCTCTCTTATTGGTTGGTGAGTGTAACCTCGCGCTCTCATTGGCTAATTGAGAAACCATTCGTCTTCGTCGGATGAAATTTTGTTAGATATGGTGCGTTGATCTGACAATGTGTGGTGTAGATTGGGTGGATTGCTAGGACACACGCGACGGACGACCCTCATTATTTAGAAAAATTGCTATATTAATTCCGTGCATTTATTGTGAAAATACAGAAAATAAAGAAAACTACTATATTAATTTCGGACATTTATGATTAAAATAAAAAAAAAAAATCAATTCAACGTATTTATGGAATAAAATAAAATAATTTATATTTTTGAATCTTTTATAATTGGGAAAAATATCGTTTGGTCCTTTTTTAGGTGGGCCCATGTCTGTTTAGTCCTTTGGTCAAACGCCTTTATTGTTTGGTCCATAATTATTTAAAAATATTTAAATAGACAAAAATACCCTTCCATGTTATTTTATTTTTTTTGTAAGAGATTTTCCGTGCTAAAAAACAGACTTCATTCTCATGAATGAAGTCCATACAAAAAAGCTAAAAAAACAGACTTCATTCCCAGGAATGAAGTCCATACAAAAAAGCTAAAAAAACAGACTTCATTCCCAGGAATGAAGTCCATACAAAAAGCTAAAAAGACTTCATTCCCAGGAATGAAGTCCATACAAAAACCTAAAAAAGACTTCATTCCCGGGAATGAAGTCCATACTAAAAACAAAAGAAGTAAAAAAAAGACTTCATTCCCGTGAATGAAGTCCATACAAAAAGCTAAAATGACTTCATTTCCAGGAATGAAGTCCATACAAAAAGCTAAAAATGCAGACTTCATTCCAGGGAATGAAGTCCATACAAAAAGACTTCATTCCAGGAAAAATACAAAAAAGCAGACTTCATTCCCAGGGAATGAAGTCCATACAAAAAGCTAAAAAGACTTCATTCCAGTGAGAAGTCCATACAAAAAAGCTAAAAAAACAGACTTCATTCCCAGGAATGAAGTCCATACAAAAAAGCTAAAAAAACAGACTTCATTCCCAGGAATGAAGTCCATACAAAACATCAGCAGCAACAACAAAAAATCATCTTCATCTTCAACAACATAATCTTTATCATCTTCAACATCAACAACACATCATTATTCATCGTCTTCATCATTCTTTAACAGCAACATCGTTCAACAGCAGCAACAACAGCAACATCGTTGTTGTTCGTCGTCTTCATCGCCTCCAAAAACAGCAACATCCGTGTTAATTTGTTGTTCGTCCAGATCTGGTTCCTCCATTCAAAAAGATAATCTGCAAAAGCAAATACAAAAAGAGATGAGTACTAAAATCAATAAAAGAAATTTTAAATAAAAAAACCATATGTACCGAACAGATCTAATAAGACAAAGTAAGGATGAAGAAGAAGATTAAAAGATTGGGAGAGGGAGGCGCATGAACCACAGGTTCAGCTGGAAACTTTCATTAAATAAAATAATCAACCATCATCTTTTCTCATGTAGGTGGTAATAAAACAGACGTAAGATCCATCAGCACTTCCTCATGTTGAATCTCCACTCCCAGTATAACTCACACATGTTGATTTATGGAGAAGAAGCAGTTCAAACCAGAAAAAAATCACCCAAATAAGAAATTTCCATTACATCGAGCGAGATTTTTTTTTCGGATCTAGAAAAAAGATGAGAGAGAAAGTAAATCGAGAATGATTTATTCTCTCATACTTTTTGACTATATATATGGTCCTTATCCAAAAGGGTATTTACGCCACTACAAGGTGACATTTACATCATCCATGACATCAGCCTAGGACCAAACAATAATTTCTAGGACCAAACTATAATTTATATTACCAATTAGGACCAAACAGACACATGACTGGGTCAACAGGACTAGACTCTCTCTAATATATTATTCCTAGGACCTAATGGTATTTCCTACTTTATAATTTCATGTATTTATTATAAAAAAAATCAAATAAAGAAAACTACTATATTAATTTGGGACATTTATGATTAAAAAATAAAATCAATTCAAAATATTTATGGAATAAAGTAATATGATTTATATTTTTTGAATCTCTTATAATTTCATGTATTTATTATAAAAAATCCAGAAAATAATAAAAAATACTATATTAGTTTCGTACATTTATGACTGAAATAAAAAAAATCAAACTCAACATATTTATGGAATAAAATAATAAGTTTTAAAATTTTAAAATCTTTTGTAAGGAAAAAATATTGGTAAGCATAAATATTCGAATTATGATAAGATGAAAAAATATTTGAAATTATGTTAGAAAATAAGATCATATATTCATTTGTTAAAGAATTATTTTTCATGTTGCAAGTATTAAACTCATTTTGGAAGTTTTGGATCCTTTCTTATTTCTTCTTTTTAATTGTCTTCTGTAATCAAAATAAGCCTAAATTATAACAAAATTATATAAATTTTAAGATATCCATTGATATTATTTTCGAAACCAAATATTTTTTTCATAGTTTGGTGACTCCCTATATAAGGCACTATAGCAAGAGCCTCATTGTTTACATACTGCTTTTTGCTTCCCAACTGTTTGTTTTTCTTTTGTTCCTTGAAATTAAGGTTTATGATGTCTCATCTATTTACGTTATTTGTTTTGCAAGTATAATCAGTACTTCCAAAAGAAGTTGCCGCAAAGGGAGAGTTCTTGAACACTGATATTAAAGGTGAAGAAATTGATCTAATAGGCTTTTGTTGGTGTTTAGTATTTTGTTTGATTTTTTTGTTGATGTTTTTAGGATTTTGTTTGATTTGTTTGTTGATATTTAATTGGTGTTTAGGTTTTACGTCTGGACTGCATACCGGGTACCATGCTTAACAGTAGCTCCATATCCTTCACTTTGAGGTATAGCTTAGCAACAACTTTAAGAGCCTAATTTTAGAAAAATCTATAAAAAAAAATTAATAAAACATCAGCATCATTGTTTGTTCCATTATATTTGTTTTATGGATGGTGTGATTGTATCATTTTTCTAGATAAATAATTTCAGGTACGGCCTCCGCAATAAGGTGGTGATGTAATTATTACTCCTATTTTCCCTCTTCAACTATGGATACTACTCTAACCGCCTTTGGTTATGACTATTAGAAGGTAAATGTTTCACCTTCTTTGCACCCGCTTACCTTACCTTGATTATTCCAAAAATTTCGGTGTGCACTGGAGAAAGGCTACGGTAACATGGCTACATTTTACTGGTGATTTTGATACACTTGCATCAAAATCTGATTTTACCAAAATCTTACTCTTTTTTTTTTGTTGGCGAGCAGGGGTCAATGGGAAAATTGGGTTTCAAACAACCATAAATGTTGTTACCGACTTGAATTTCTTATTCGTACACTTTTTGATAATCTATGCTACACCTTACAACCAGTAAGATAATATAAGGTTAAAATATCAATGTTTTTTTTTATTACTACTAATATCATGTGGTATAAAGTGATAGTAATTAATTAAAGGTAAGATTTGATATCTGACTCTAATTACTTAACTATTGTTTTCAATTTTGAGGTTGAAAGAGCAGCTCTATAATCAGATTGGTAGAAGTATCTTCGTCATAAAAGGTGATAGCAGGATTTGGAGCACCCAAGCAATGTACAAGCATTTTCGAAATATCGAGGAGTCCATCGAGCCTATGCACATGATGGTTCTGTGTTAAATAGATGTTTATGGTAATGATCATACATGCATTTTTATTGTTGGTTAAAGTAATTACCATACTTGATAGCTTAGCGTAGATAAAGACAGACCGAACTCTAATCAACTCTCCAATCTCTTTTTAAGTTTTTAGAACAACACATAACAAAGTTATGTGCAAGTTCCCATCAATTTCTGTTTTTTTTTCTTCAAATTTTCTTTTGAAGGTTTAGAAGAAGGTGCGACTTTTGACTAAATCGGATTAGTGTTTGTACATCTAATCTATCTTTGCTTTTGGAGATGGTGATATTAGATGTATAACTACTAACCTTGTATGAATTGAGAAAAACCACGGATTCCGCATGTTGTCCATTATTACTGCTTGGCCAGTTGGGTTACTTAAGCACATTCCGTTGGCTTTGTTAATATATTAATACATGATAGATGTATATCTTCCATTTGAGCTCATTTAAGAGATTTCATTTTGTTCCCATTGTCGATTGTGGATGATTATTTAACGTTCATGGTGTTAGCACGCTTATTTGGTGCTTGACCACCGCTTGAACTCTTCAAATTGGAGTGGTAGTTATGAGGCTTCATCTAATGCATCGTAGCCTTGAATATTTGTGAACAAGCTTCTCAAAGTCCGCGGTATTCCTAACCAAGACTATGGGGCTTTTTCATTTTGCAAATGCCCTTGCATGGTTTATGGTTTGTGTTATAAAAACACACCCATATGTTCTCTCTTGAACTGTGAATCATCTGAAAACAAAACCAGCAAATTCAGTTCATGGAAGTTGGCTTCCAACCTTAGAAATTTGTAGGATCCGTTGCCATCCGGATAATCATCCATTTTAATATGATTTGACAATTTGTTCTTATTTCAAAAGTCACATGTAAAACGCTATAGATTTTCTGCTTTAAAAATAAATAAAAAATATACAGACTTTCTTGGTAAAATATGTTTTAATAGTGTGTACGGGTTTAGGGCACAATTATGCGGTGCTCATTTCTTAATTTGTTAATTTGTTATTCATATCCTTTGTGACTTTTTTAGCCCAAAAATAGTAATTACGTACAGTTGCACATTCATATTTCATTAGTCCACATTGTGCTTTGACATTGCTTGATTACGTCACGGTAAATCATTCCGAGACTTTTCAATACATACAATAATTTTGTCGATCAAATTCTTAACATTTGTTTTTTTTTTTATTGTTCATTTAGCATCCCTTGACATGCTCATTTATTGATAAAAAGACATGCTCATTTCTTAGAGTAAAGACTTCAAGTTGTAACAGAGACTGACTTAGTGAGTAGGTTCATAGTGAAAATTAAGGACGTTCATTGGCGGATTAATTGTATAGTTTGGACGATACAAAGGTCGTGAAAAAATGTCGTTGAAAGACATGAATCCTTTCAAACCCCTAACTTAAAATGATTTTATTAGAATCCTATTATTGGGCTGCACAAGGTTGACTTTTTGGGGGCTGCATAGGTCATGAAATAGTAATAGCCATAGCCGGTTATCCGGATATTTTATATAATGACTAATTTGCCCCCGATTTGGTTACTGCTAATTACAGTGATTAACTAAATTAATTATTAGATTAAAATTTCGAAAATGAAAACTTTTTTCCCTTTTATTTAGGATGAGGATTTTCCTGAACTTTTAAAAAAAATCTTATAAGAATATGATGAAACATATCCTCGAAGTATTCCTAGAAACCTTATACTTCACTCTCATTACAATTTTATTGATTCAAATCATTAACATACACCAAAAATCTGTTTTTTTTTTTTTTTTTTTTTTTTTTTTGCACTTACGGCTGGGAAATGTTTTCTACCCAACCGCCACCGACACATTTCGGCTGAGAAATGAAGACGTTGTTATGACTGAGAAGTGATGAACTCCTAGCCGTAAATATGAGCTACCAGTGAAAACTCTTGGTCGTAATTGAAAACCATCCTTACCTAGCCGTTTTATTAATAAACCCGCCGGTTATGATTCATAAATACCCAACCATACCCGTTTTAGCTAATATTCTAATTATTTTTATTGGGTAAATAAAGATTACTAACCAAAGATTTCTCCTTATTTATTTTTTACTATCGTCACAGATTTTAATGTAGTTGAAGAAACAATGGAAAATCAAACTTAATGTGGACACAAGCCCCTCCAACCTTGGATTGAACGGGGTGGTCCCACCCATTCCTTAAAATCCGACCCCTGTAAATCCAACAACAGAATTTGGTAACATCACTAAAATATAAAAGCAACTTATTACAAGTTCAGTTTATAAAGGAAGAAATAGCAATGCTTAAAACCAATACAAGAAATAGAAGAAATAACAATGTTTTGTTGACGCCCAATAATAACGGGATTTATTTCCTCTATAATCGGGGTTGATGCATGCATAAGCGGTATTCACTCTCTCGTAATAATCTTGGGATTATACAGAGCATTTTCCTCAAATAAAATATTACATATCAACCATAGTTTAACTACACGGAGTATATGATTTATGAAGAAAGATATATCAATGCATTTCCTTGATTACGACTTCTTCAACGGGAAGCAATTCATAAGCTTTTTACAATTTTGAGTTTGTAATCTATTTTATATTAATATCATGTTTATCTTTTAGTATATGTAATATAGTTATTGATACAACTATATAATGAGTGTGATTTTTCAAGGAGCAGTTGATTTAATTTGACCGCTTGATTCTTAACGCAAGTATATGATTTTTGAGTAAACATATATCAATGCATTTCTGGATTAATTTGGAAGCACTCCATATGCTTTGCACTTTTTAGAGTTGGTAATCCATTTTCTAATCGATATTATTTTTTTAGCGTCTCTAATATCGGTATTGATATAACTATAGAGTGTGATTTTTCATTTAACTACATCGAGTTGAGTTGGCTGTTTGATTCTTAATGTAAGTATAGATATGATTTCTAAAGATAGATATATCATTGCATTGATTACATCTTCTTCAACAGAAGCACTTCGTGCTTTGCACTATTTAGAGTTGGCACGGCAATCTATTTATATTAATATCGTGTTTCTTATTAGCGTCTTTAATATCATATATTGATTGATACAACTATACGTGAGTGTGATTTTTTATTTAACCACAAGAAGTTAAAGCACGATATATCTTTCTTCGACGGAAGCACTTCACATGCTTTGCACATTTTTATTAATATCACTTTTTAAATGTCTCTAATTTCATATATTGATACAACTATATAGTGAGTGTTACTTTTCATTTAACTACGGTGATTTCAATTGGTTGCTTGATTATTAATGCAAGTATATGATTTATGACTACATATTCTTCGACGGGAAGCACTTCATATGCTTTGCTCTATTTAGTTTGGCCATCTATTTTATATCAATATCGTGTTTCTTTTTAGTGTCTCTAATATAACTATTGATACAACTATATAGTGAGTGTAATTTTTCATTTCACTGTAGGGAGTTAGATCCTGAAATAGTAATTGAGTTGGCCGCTTGATTTTTAGTGCAAGTATATAATTTCTGAAGAAAGATATATCAATGTATTTCCTTTATTACATCTTCTTTGACGAGAAGCACTTCATATGTTCTGCATTATTTTGAGCCAATAATCCATTTTTACTAATATCGTGTTTCTTCTTAGTGTTTCTAAACATCATATATTGATACAACTATATAGTGGGCGTGATTTTTCATTTGAATACAGGGAAATAGAGCCCTAAAGGAGCAGTAGAGTTGGCGGTTTGAATCTTAATACAAGTATATGATAAACAATATTTGACCGAATTGGAAGCCATTATTGGAGTTTTGAGGTAGAATATTATTAGGACTTTGTAACCTTACTTTTAAGTAGCAAAAATTGATTAAGCAAGAAATGTGTATTCTAAAATCTAGCAAGACTAAGTATCGTTGTAGTGCTCTTTGGATTAGTACACTTCAAATCTATCCTTATCAATTATTTTTAGAGTATTGATATTGGAAATTTCATGAGCTACTTATCGATTTCAAAAGTTGGATAATTTTACAGGAATATTTTATTTAAGAGGGTTTATTAATCTACAAAACTTTAAACACTATTTAATTGGTGAATTTGGTTCCAACTGTTAATATAGTAAATCAGAATGGGTGGTTTCACATACAGTTGTTAATTGGAACCTCTTCTGAGACGGGTGCGTGGAAAATCTCTGCCTCACCAAATAGGAGCCAATTCCCATAGTACCTGATGTTTAGGTATCATGTTGGTTGGTGTTTAGGTATCATGTTCGTTAATTAGTAGCTTCTAGATAACATTATTTACTTAATTAGTTAAATATTTATTTTGTTTAATGTTCATGATTAAATGTTTTGAATTAATGGACGAAATTAATTTTTTTAGTTACTTTCATGAGTTATCAAGGCTAGCAGTGTTGAACATGTTATATTTGTTTTTAGTATGTGAGGGTTTAATCTGGTTTTATGCTTTAATATCTAGAGTTTAGTTTAATTTTATTTTTGAGATTACTTAGACCTATTTATTTTAGTTTATTTAAAGAATTGATTACTGGTTTTATTTTAGATTACTTAGACCTATTTATTTTAGGGTTTTATCGGGTTTTATGCTTTAATATCTAGAGTTTAGTTTAATTTTATTTTTGAGATTACTTAGACCTATTTATCTTAGTTTATTTAAAGAATTGATTATTGTTTTCAAACAAAGATATCTTTAGAAACCATTTTTTTCTTACGGTCGCATCACACATTAGACTACGTAAATGAGCTTACTAACGCCTTTGTAGAGTTATAAGATTTTCTCGCAATTAACTAACTCTTTTATATAACAAGAAAGATTATTCTAGACGATGAACAAGTGGAAAAATAATATTTTGTAATGAATTTATCTGCTAAATCTCCTAAAGATCTATGGGTACATACATAACCTAATTTTTCAGCTAATATTTTTTTGAACCGTTGTACTCAAGTGTAAGAAGATCTTTCTAGAAAGAATGTGGGGCTTATCTAAAGTATAAAAAGTGTGTAAAAGAAGCACTATAAAAGATGTTAGATGGCTCTATATACCCTTGGAAGAAGAGAGTAAACAAATTGCTAAAGACCGAGATGTAACAATGAAAGGTTCAAGTCAATTATATGCTACGGTATAAGAATATTTTATCATTTGAGATTATGTTCAGGTCATTTAGGCTTCGTTTGGTTTCTTATTCATTAAATTTATCTGATATTAGATTCTTTGATTTTCTATTTATTTTGGTAGGGTTTGCGTTTTTGCTTTTTGCCTATTGCACAACATTACTTGCATTAGTGTAGGGTGTCTTTGGCAAAGCAAGGAAGTCAAGAAAGGCCTCAAACTGGCAGATTATAAAACATGCTTAATTTCGAAAAAGATATATCTTTGCATTTTATTGATTACATATTTTTGACGGAAGCACTTCATATGCTTTGCGGTATTTTAAGTTGACAATCTATTTTATATTAATATCGTATTTTTTTCATTCAACTACGGGAGTTGGAGCTTGGAAGATCGGTTGAATTGATCGCTTTATTCTTAATGCAAGTATATATGTGAATTTAAAAAAGATATATCAGTCCATTTTCTTGATTACATCTTCTTTGTGGGAAGCACATCATATGCTTTGCACTATTTGAAGTTGACAATCTATATTATATTAATATCATATTTTATCATTTAAGAACAGGAGTTGGATCGCCGAGGAGCATTTAAGTTAGCACTTGATTCTTAACAAGAGTATATAAATTCGAAGAAAGATATAATAGTACATTTTATTGATTATACCATCTTGACAGGATGCACTTCATATGATTTTCAGTATCTAGGGTTGGCAATCTATTTTATACTAATATCATTTTTTTCGTCTGTAATAACAGGCACTGATACAACGATATGGTGAGTGCAATTTTTCATCTAACTACAGGGAGTTGGAGCTGGAGGATGAGTTGGCATTTGGATTTTTAATGCAAGTATATGATATCGTACCTAAGAAAAGTAGGGAGTATATAGCGGTGAAGTAAAACGAGATGCGGCCCAACTAGATGCCATTGGTACTGGTGTTTTGAGGTAGAATATTGTTATGACTTTGTTTATTTACTTTAAGTTGAAAAAATTGATTAACGAAGAGATGTTATATGGACATTCTAAAATTTAGCAAGACTAAGCGTAGTTGAAGTGCTACTTTGAATGGCAGACTTCAAATGCAAATTTTCCAATTATCTAGATCGTAGATGTTGCCAATATCATGATATACTAATTGATTTCAAAGTATACTTTTTTAAGATGATTTCTTAATCTCCAACATTTTAAAAGTATATAATTAGTAAATCTGGGAAAAAGTTTTGAACTCGCGGTGCGAGTTCAAATAGCGAATTCGCAGCATCACAGGCCATTGGATGTTGCAGATATGACATCATGACTTAACCACGCGATTTTATGAACTTATGTCATATCTGCAACATCCAACGACTGTGATGTCATATCTATAACATCCAACGACTGTGATGGTGTGAATTCGTTTTTGAACTCGCACCGCGAGTTCAAAATTTTTTCCGTAAATCTGGTTCCAATTGTTAGACTACTAAATAATAAATGTAATTTTCATTATACATTGCAACTGTTAATTGGTATTCCTTTTAGGACGGGTGCGGGGCGAAGCCCCGCTTCACCAAATGGGTGACGATTCCTATCGTACACGGTGCGTAGCACGGGTTTCAAGCTAGTGATGTTAATTTTGTGGGTTATGCCAATTACTTGGAGCAATCCTCACATAAATCCAAAGGTTGGAGTCAAGTTAAGTATACCGACAAGGTTTCAGTCATCTCACATAGACGGACAGAGTCAATTGGGTGATTCTGGTTGCTCCTAAATCGGTATGAAATGACATTTCAGTCCTTCAGTGGTTAACTTAACCAAACCATCCATGGTAAAGTAAATAACTCCCCCCTCTCATTGTCAAAACCATGGTACCAAACCCAATTTGTCAAGCCATTTTATACCTCATCTTCTTCTTTCTCCTTCATTTTTATTCTTCTTGGTTGGTGAAAAATCTAGCATAGAGTCGAGCTTGATGAAGAGAAACCCACGAATCCCATTTCTCCAATTAATCTCATTTCCTTAAAACAACAACAAAATTTTCAAACCCTTTTCAAATTAAAAGAATACTTGAATAGTGGAAAGAATTTAATAAGAACCCAGTTATTGAGTTCTTGAGAAGAGATGAAGAAATTGATGAACGAGAAGGAATTAAAGAGAAAAGCTACTGATGAAGAATCTGATGATAAGTTCTGGATTTCGCTAGAAAATTATTTTTTGGTATTTGGGGTTTTCGACAAAGACCTTATATCCTCCTCGATAGACCTATTGATGTTTCTCAGCGATGGGGTAAAAGCGACTGGGAAACGGTATTATGATTGTAAGATCACTACTAAATTTTACTTATATCAGGTTCTTGTTTTGGGAAATATGTTGTTTAGGATGTGTTTTTCTTCCTAATGCATGTGAACATCTTTTTTATAAGCATTTTGCAAAGTTTATGTACTGGTGCACTTTGTTACTTGTTACCCTTAATTCTTAGAAATTATTTTTATCAGATGGTCTAATTGTTGTTGTATCGTCTAGTCATGATGAGGACTGGTGGCTAGCATTACCGAAAATGATTGTTATCCTACTTCTTTTTATATCCAAATATCAAAGATGTTATCATATGATTTGAACGTTTATAAGAGTGATGAAATTAGATTTTAGATGTATGAACTTGATAATTTGTATTCCTCTGTTTTTTGGACTTAGGGTCAAAGAATCCTAGGAGTATTCCAAATGAGGATATGTTTGATTGATGGAGATCTAAGATATCAACTCTTCTAGTTCTGCAAAATGCATTATTAAAAATCTTGCTAAAGAATCTATAAATAAAGAAGAACTTTACGTAATCAACTTCCTCCTTCTAGAGAAACCAGAGTGACAGCCCAAACGATACTCAACTGTGAAATGTTTCTAAAGTGGTAGAGTTCTTTATTTTTACATAAGAAAATCGTTAGTAGTATTTTTTTCCTCAACTGTATTTGTGAATCGTATTATTTCTTTGTTAGTTTCATTAGTTTTTCTTTGAATACTAGATCATGACTACGATATTTTTAAAACAGATAGAACTAGGTATTTTGGTAGAAGATCTTCCACACTTTGGTTGTGGAGATAGAGATATTATTTATACCAAAACTTGTTATAGAGTTTTAAGATATTGACTAACAAACTGAGAACGAGTTTAAAGCTAACTTAAAGAACAAAATACAAGGCAATTTCAAACTGCAGATTTATTCTTCCTATGACGATGATTTATTCTCCATCCGATCGTTCTTCGCGAGAGTCTTTGGCGAGACCGCCCGATTGTGCTAAAAAAACTTTTATCTGCAGATGGCTAGACCAACCAAGAGGTTGTAAACACACTTGAACATTGTGATCCAAGACTGTAGCAGCAATAAGAGATTTTACGAAGCCTTTCAAACTGAAGGATGCCTAGTTTGGATGGTAGCAAATCTCAAAATGTGCAAAACCTGACTAAGGTACCCATTTTATTTTCTACTCCCACGTAACCTGAGTAACCAACTTATTTTATGCGACCATTTATTGCTCTACCAAATTTATTTTGTAAGACCCTATTCGGAACAACAAATGTCTATTTATTTGTATCATTTCCTACTGACAGCTTTATTTATTTCCTATTGTCGTATTTTAACCCAATAAGTGCTTCTGGAGGGCTTTGTGTTCTCTATCTCTGTAAGGATGGTATAGAACTAAAAAAATTGTTAGCTCTGCCCTTAATAGTATCAGTTGTCAGATTAGAATTGTGACTATGATGTTCTTTTTAGAGTGACATTTTCCTGAAATAAAACTATTAAAATGAGACTTTTCGCAATGTGTGTTGTGCTGCTTATAACCCCATTAGTGCTCACCGAGTTAAAACTGTATTGTGCTATACTTTATCGTCAAATGTCAGCATCTTAAGCTATTATCCACTTGTTTAATGATCCACTGGTTAGATAATGTAGGACAAGAGTCATTGAATCCATGGTCAACATAGATTTTTAGTACCATAGTTGGTGGTGTACTTGTTTTGTGCTTGTGTTACAGCTGGAATTTTTCATTGGTAAAGACAAGATTAGTGTAGTTAATTCATAGTGTGCTTTATGATTGCAGTTTTCTAGAGAGAGATCTTTGACAAAATCCTTGGAGGGTAAAAGAAGATATTTTGTTGATATATTCATACTCGTTAGCAGGTTTGTATACAGATGCAAGGAATGAAGGGTTTCAAACATGGTACGTCTATTATGTCTTTGGGATGAAAACTCTAATATTGTCTTAAGTCTACGTATGTCATTGGGATGAAAACTCCGATAGTGACGCACTAGAGATAACAATGCATAACTACCATACACTTCAAGGAAATCCAGATTTGACAAGAGATACAAATGGCGCTATAGGTAACAGTAAATCATGTTCACGAGTAACCAAACTGCGTGACAGTTCATGACACCCACATAAATAACATCACAGACACGCTTATAGTGACGCACTAGAGGAGAATAGGGCATCACTGGAATTATAAAACAAAACATAACCGAGGCAACGATCAAAACAACATCGGGGAACTTGTTGAGTGTATAAACAAAAGAAGGAACAAATATTTACAAGCCACTTTGTGACAAGAGTCAAGTCCATGGCCTCAAGTATCTCTAAAATTAGGCGCTTGCCATATATAAGATAAGATCACACTAGTTGATGGAGTGATGATAAATAAAAATGGTGATGATGAAAATAAAGGATAAATAGGGTTAAAAGAAAAGATAATGGGTTTCCAAGTTTTAGTCTTGCGACACTATGCCATTCTGTTTTCTATAAATCATTCCATATCTTCTTCATTCGTCGATCTCCAAATATATAGCAGAGATATTTCACGGTACAAGATTACATTATGACTCACGTAATCGCTTAAACATTAAATTCTATAAACTAGGATCAAAACCACCACTCAAAAGACTAGCAGTTAACGAAAGACTCCAAAAAACTTGGGACACGCTTCATATGTAACTGTTTGATATATAGTATCCATATTAGAGTGAGGTTATAGAACTAACCCATATCTCAAACCATATTTAAGGATTAACTGCAGTTGACTTGGCTCCTACTAACTATGGGTTGAGGGGCAAACTTGGAACAAAAAAATAAAACTTAAAAAACATGGACGGACAACCGATTTTGTCCGTTCACTTAGTAAGTTTCAAACCTTTTCCGTCTACAAGGAAAAAGAGAAATCTTCGGATTTTTTTGAGGATTGCTCAATTACTTGAGGAGTTTATAAGAAGAGTGTAACGACTTGTAATGGCAGGGCTGATGTCAACTCTGTGCTTAAAGTACATTAGGTAGGGCCGCCATATGGTTGGGCACTTCCCTTAAGTACGCATTTCATATTTTCAAAGAGGTGGGCAGGTGGCCACGTCCAAGAAGATGACTTGTGAGAGCATGTGACAATTGATAAAAGGCCATCATTCCATTTGACAATGCTTTCACAGGATGCAAAGCTGACTTTTATTTTTATTTTTGTTTATTTTACGAAAAATTTGAATTCATATACCAAAGCCGGATACCATGATCAGCACAAGTATCGTTTGAGTGGTTCAATGGTCAACATCAATTATCAATCTTTACTATTATAATGCCAAGAGGTGAAATAAGGTCTTTTTTACCACAATATACCCTCACATCCGGCGAAAGGAAAAATAATTTATGGATAAATTCGTCAATATCTGCTTCACATTCAAACTCAGTTTTTTGGTATCCGTTCCGAGTCTTTCAACTTTCGAGAAACAAATTTGAAATCCGAATTCAGCCTTTTGATCTCGGTATGGAGAAAAAAATTCAAATTCAAATCCACCGTGTCTCAGTTCTTCTTTCTCTCTTTCTTGGATACAACTATACCAACAGAAAAAGAAAAGAACGAAAGAATTATAGAGATCTATAGAGTTACAGTTTAAAGGAAGAAGAAAGAGTAGATACAAATCCACCCCACTCCAAAACATGGTAAGTTTTCAAATGAAGTTAAAATCATGTTTGAGTCTCGATTGATACATGTTTTTAATTTGAATTTTGATTGTGTCTGCAGATGTATCAGTGTTAGAAGACAGTGTTGCCCTGAGATTATTTTACATGGGTCTTGAGTTTTCTATGTTCTTGAACATCTTATTTTCTACAAGGTAAGTTTGGGATTTATGTGCCATATCGGTGGGTATATTATGATTCTCTCTTTCTCCATTTTATCATATAAAAATATGATGATGATGCTCTTTCTTCCTGTATATGCAGGTTATTGAAATATTTCTTCATTCTACCGATGGTAATTCGTTTCTAGAGGTATTATTAATGGGTCTCTTTTTCTATAAGTTAAAAGATTATTGGATTTTTTGCATTGAAATGTTTTAGAATTTTCAGTTGTCGGAAAATCCCAATTTGCATCCAAACCCAGTAATTGGTTTCCCCACTGAATACCCACTTTTCTAATTGTAGCTTCATTTTTTTTCTATGCCAAAAATTGGTTGTTACTCGAAGAGATGGACTGTGATGCACTTATGTTGTTTGTAGAAATGCTACTTGAGAATAATCATTTTTATTAAACTTTGATCTTTACTACGTTTTGATTTAACCTTCTCTACTGTAAAATGTTGAACATATACATGAGTTCAAAAAGCAAATGTATGAAATTCAACATGTCTACTATACTAATTTCTGTATTTGATAGATATCTGTCCATGAAATTCTAAGCATCACTCTCTAGGAATACATTAACACCTCTGACCATGGGAGTACGGGTATGTAAATCACATTTAGCATGTCATCAAAGACCTCACTGAGATATGTTTGGCTTGGCAGAGGCTGCATCAAAAAGGGGACGTAGTTAGGAATTAAAGGAACATTAAGATGTAAAGCAAAATATGTTAGATGCATGTTTCGCCAAAAAATGCTTATCAAATCCTTATATGTACGTATAAAATAGATTTACTCTTATCAAATATGTTAGATGCAGGCTTATTTACTTGCTTCCAATTTGCCTCTTATGTTTGTGCTTTCTCACAAATTTTCCTATGTTGTCTTACTAAACCTTATCATACCACGCTAATAATGGATTTCACAGGGTGATAATGGAAGTTGTCATTCAAGAGAGAAGATGTTTGTTACCTTTATGTATTTGCACGTCTCGACCGCCCAAAAAGGAACAAATTTAATAAAAAATAAAATCCCAGAATCGGTTTATTCGATATCACAACATAAACCAATTCTGGGTAAAATCCCCAAATTGGGTACACTAATCGGTTGTTGTTCATCACCATATAATCCAATTGTAGTAAATTTTTGGCGCGGTGGGTACGTGACCAAAATCGGTTTTTGTTGGTGATGTATATATGCCGATTCCTTCACTTGGATGTTCCAGTAAAATACATGAAGTTCACAATCGGTTCATTTGCGTATATATGTAATCCGATTGTGAAGACGAAATGTCTCAGGAAAAAAGAGGAAGAAAATTGGATTAAATTTTATGCAACGTGAACCGATTGTGAAATTTGAGAATTTTTCTCTGAAATCATCAAGTCTTTAATCGGACTTTATAATTGCTCATGTAATCTGATTCCTCTTAATCGGTTGTCTCGACTGTGACGCATAAACCGATTCTAAATCCTCAACTTGTCGATACATGTTGTAGATTGTTGCGGCGTTCGACGAAGATCAGCCCAAACTCGTATCTCAGCTAGTTCCTGATACCTCTGCCCACTATTTCACCGATTTGGAATGGAAAAAAAGAAACGATGCAAAGCAATGATTTATAGACAAGGGCATAGAGATCAAATGCCCAATATTTTTAGGTCGTCAATCAAGTTGTGATCGTTTGGAACTTGTTTGTGAGAGAGGTGGAATGCAAGAAAGTCATTGGTGTTAGATCATAGCTCGGTTGAACCCACCAACGTTGGTATGTCAAGTTTGGTTGTCATATTTTAGTGAACCAAAACTCATTTAAAGAGTCGCTTGATTATGTACTAGAGTCAACTTCGTATAGGTTAGCTTGAAAGTATTAGGATATGAGACATTACAAGTATTGCGAAGACTTGAAGAAGTAAGTAGCTACAACGACAATATCATTCTTCCACTTGAGGTTAGTGATATTTGACTTGAACTGTTTCATTCCCTTATTGAAAACATAACTGCGAAGCATGAATGATTACACTCTAGTTAGACGTAGTATTAAGGAATACAATACGAAGTATAACGCTTATCTTTTGAACTTCGTATATAAGACATCGACATAATCGTTTGAATGCTATTGTGATTATGTATGGGTATGAGGTGAAGATTTCATCCTAGGAAACAATGTTTTACATTAGTTTAAAGGAATTAAATTCATGAACTTGTTTCGTGAATCGAAAGGGAAATCGGTAGGCTTATTGGTATTGTTATTCATTGCATATATTTTGAACTACAAATATGTGTGATTAGTATAACCGCTCATGACTTGTTTATGTTCTTGGTAAAACTATTCACAAGGCCTGACTTTTGTATTGGTATGACTTTTATTAGTGAAACCGATCTTAAGTAATCACCTGAGATGGTAAGATCGATATAGTGTTATTGGTATGACCAACTCTAGGCAAAGGGGAACCGATCCTATGAAGAGGTGCAACCGATCACAAGGGGGAATCGATCCTTGTAAGAGGTGCAACACGTTTTTAGTAGATGGGGGAACCGATCCTATGAACATGTGCAACAAGTTTTTAGTGAATGGGGAACCGATCCTATGGACGTGTGCAGCAAATACAAGTAGTTACCATAAGTATGTGGGGAACCGATCCTAGTACCTAGTCAACCGAATTTTTGGAAAGCTAGTGTGACTATGCACAATACTCACATGGAGGTAGAACCGAAACTTGTTTTGGTAGAACCTTGAAACCCATGATTTGTGATTGAGTGTTCTTAATCAATCACATAGTTCTTGAAAGTTAGATGAACCAATTCTAAACTCGTTTGGAAGTGTGGCAAATCGGTTTCAATATTGTAAGTATGAAAGAGGACTTACAAAGTAAAGATGTCGACATACTTTGAACATGTGCAGTAATGCTTATCTTTTATTGTTCAAAGATATTCCTTAATAGCTAAAGGAAAATCTCGGATCGACAAATAAGTTGAGAATATTAAGGTTTTTAATTTTATTTTTGGAAAATGAAAATTGGTAATGTGCATTTACTAATTGGAGATTTTCTAAGAGATTTTCGGTCAATGTTTGGACAAAGAATTTCCAAGAATTATGGAAACCGAATCTGGAATATATTGCATATCTTGAGAATATTTTCGGTTTTGGAAATTCCTTGGTGTCCAAACTTCCTTGGTCTATAAATACCAAAGTTTGCATTTCCAACAAACTAATCCTCAGAGCCAGCAAAACTACCTAGTTATGTTGTTACTGGTGGAGCCGCCTATTCAGAGAGGAAAGTAACCTAATTAGGCGAAATCTCTTACGACCGCTCAGTTTAAAGACTTCTTTGGGATTGAGAAGCTCTATTAGTACCGTTGGTGGGAAACTAGATAATTGCGGTTTATTATTAGTTTTCGATTGATTTGATTCACTAACGGTTGTTGAACTTTGATTGCACCTAGTTTATTTATGCTTGAGAATCTTCTCTTCTGATATAAGATTCACTCAAACTAGATCGAAGTTTCGACGGGGATCTTTAGACTGTTTGTAGATCTAAAGACGTCTTGTGATAATTCATTGTTAACAGACTCTGTTCTGTGCGTTATTGATCACAAGAGATTCAAGTTGATTGTGTGCGGGTGTTTATTGAAGATCTAAAAGATTTGAAGACAAAGAAGACTTTGAAGATTTCTGATTTGGGTTCATAATTTTTGGTGTGCACAATACTTGTTTCAGTTAAAGAGGATCCAACTATAATCAGTTTATCCTTGTGTTAGATTGGATTGATTAGTTGAGTAGATCAGCATCAATACGTTTCTTTGTGATTAAAAGTATTGATTGCAAAATCTAGACGATTACTTCGGTAATTGTTAGTAGATAGATCTAAGCACCTGACAAAGGAGTTTATTGAGATAAACGGAAGAGCCTTTTGTCGAACTCACATCACTTGGTTGAAAAGAGTTGCTACCAAACAGATTTGTTGTTCCTTTACTGTTTGTAATACGAACCAAAGGAATTGTTCCAAGTACGTAACTTATTTATAAGTTGGAGGCGTGTGAATACAGACGGAACTAGGTGAACTATAGGTTTAGTTGCTTGGTCTCAACTATACGAAGTTGGTTTGATTTTTTATAGCGGCTTAATCCTGAGAGTATTCAATTCTGGACAAGGTCCCGGGGTTTTTCTGCATTCGCATTTTCCTCGTTAACAAAATCTTACTGTGTCTTTTACTTTTCTATTTCCGCAATTATAATTGTTTTTATTACAATTAAAAGGGAATATACTAGACAAGTTCATCTTGTTAATGATGTAGAAACTGGTGATAACTGGGAATCATGCCTAGAAAATCAGTTGGATGAAATATCCGATGATGGTGACTCAGATATTGATCGAGATGTGGATGATGATATCTCAAAATACCCCAATATACTGAAGCCTTTGGGAAATAGTAAACTCAAAACTTCTGATGTCATTGATCTCTTAACTCCTCTATGTCGACAGAACAAGAAGTTGAGAAAAGTTTTTCAAGGACAATATTGTAGTTCTCGCACTGCTGAATATCTTCTTAAAGATCGTACAAACGATATAAATTCTAAGAAATTAGAATGTGAAAATCTTCGAAGAGAATTGTATTTGTCGGAAAAGAAACGTGCTGAATCGGAAGCAATTTTTAATTCTCGACAAATACAGGTTTTTGAAGAAAAAGCCAGTGCTAGTCTCTCTCAAACAAAATTGTTAGAGAAAGAGCGTGATGTTTCTATTGAAAAAATTCACTTGTTGGAAGAGAAACTTGTTGAATTGATGCAAGGATTAACTCTCAACAAAAGAGTTTTGAAGAGAAAGAAGGTGTATATCTCTCACGAGAAAAACACCTTGAGGCTGATCTAGATGGTGCTCTTGATAAAATCAAGATGTTGGAAGAAGAAAATTTGTACTTGAAAAAATCCAATGATAGCACAAACAATTCATCCTCATTGTTAGAAGCAGGAAGATATCATGGTGATACACGGGGATTAGGATATAAGGAATCAGATGCTTCCAACGATAACAATGAGATAAAATTTGTTAAAGCTACAAATTCTTCTCAACTAGAGGATTCCACTGATGACAAAGATGCTCATATTTCTTGCAGATAAGAAAAGTCTGTCAAGCCTAAGAATAGTGTTCAACCAGCAGTAATCGAAGAAAGCATTTTTGCTAATGTCAAGAAAGCAACAACGTTGAACAAAGATAAGAAAAAGAAGAAGAAGAAGAAGAAGAAAACTCGTCGAGCTCCAATGCAAAAGGATCCACAAAAAGGTAACATTAAAATTCAGTCTTCGTATGTTACTAAGCATTGTTATTATTGTGGTAATAAAGGGCATTTGCAATGGGGATGCAAAGTTCGTAAGATGCAAGATGCACTTTCTTTTGTATCAAACGAATTGGCTAAGATTGCTCCCCAAAGGAACTCAGATCAATATTGTCCAAAGTTTAGGCAAAAGAATTATTATAATGATAGTTCAAATTGCTCGACAAGGTCATCTTATAAAAGACCCGAATATAGAAAGAGAGATGACTTTGTAAATGCTAAGCCAAGATCTGATGTTCCAAATTGGAGAAAGGGTGTTTCGCAAAATATTCAAAAGGACAATGATCCTAATGGTATGAAGGAGAAATCTGCTCCTGCCAAACCCAATTCTAAATGGGTCCCGAAGTCCTCCATAGCCAAGAAGGGACCAAAAGTTAGTCACAAGAATGACTCTCGGCTGTTAATTATTGGTGACAATAATTACAAGAGTATTCTTGAAAGACTAAAGAAAAACATCATGTCTGAAATCTCTAGTACTAGTGAACGTTGTGATAATGACACTCTTCATCACAAGTCAAAAAGGAAAAACAAGAGATGGAACAAGAGAAAACAAACCAAGCAAGAGGTCAAGAATGATGAGTCTGTCTTAGTCACTCGTAACGAACAAGACAAGGCTCAACTTAACACAACCTAGTTGTGTTAGAATGTGCATACTCACCTTAGTGCTCAATCTTTTTAAAGGTGAGGAAGCACATGAAAAAACTGAGCACATGATCTCTCGATTATTTTATGACTGATTCCTAGAAGCAAATTCATATGAATGAATGTTTATATTTTTGCTTTGAATATTCAGTTTATGGGATGTCTGTTTTCTGTTTTCATCAACCTTAACATTCAATCTCATATGTTGTGAACCCTTATGGTTTGGGTGACTCTTTGGTTTAGCAGGATTAATTTCTATCCCATGTTGGTAGGCTTTATCAAAGGATCATGAGGGGTTCTGATTGAAACAATATGTGAAAAAGTCACAATATGTTGAATCGTTTGGTTTAGCATAAAAGCATATGTGTTTCGTGGTTTCAACTTTTGCTTGCAATAGTTAAAACCGGTTTTCAACCTTTCTTTGGTAAAGGTTGGTTGTTGTTATTCTTTTGTTTTGCCTAAGGATGACAACATAATGATATTTCGATATCAATTCTCCCTGGAAGAAGATGCAAACATATTGGAGAAGAGGATGCGAAATTTGAGGTAACGACTTTGTTAGTTAATCGTTAAAAACCTGAGTTTATTGCGCATATTTATTGCTTTTGCTTAACAAAATTTCGGTACAATTGATGTTTTATTCCATTATTTGTGTATGGATGTGTGTGATTCAATTGTTTCTGGTTAAGAAAAACTATTGTTATCTTGTTTTATTGTTTGGTATCAATCGTTTAAGCTTACAAAATTTCGGTGCAATTGCAGTGCTTTAATGTCTATGTTGTTTCAATTGCTTCCGGTTGAGGTGAATAATTATGCAAGTTGATTTATTTGGTTTGTATGAATTGTTTATGGCTTAACGAAAGAAAAGTTTTACGTGATGGATTGTTTAGTCCAATTCAATTCCGGATAAGAGAAACTAAGTTAATTCTGATCTTAGTTAGACTTATCAAAGTGGAGATATCGGTTATTCAAGTCTAACCGAATGCCTTAACAAGAAATGATAGTTAACTAACCTTGTACTTGTCTTGTTTAAAAGTTAAAGGTCTAAGTTATATGGATAATTAGAACCTGATGAGAAAAATAGAGTTATCTTTATTTTGGTATTATCGAACAAGCGATTGTATTTGTACAATCGGTTTAGCAAAGGAACTAAGGTGCTTAGTTGATTTTTGGTTTGCTAAACTATTAGGGAAAATTACTTCGGGCAATTGTTTCCTTGATAACATATCAAAACAAAATTACTTTGTAGTTTCGGTTTTGATATTGGTTATCAAAAATGGTGTGTGGAACCCTCGTGCTTAACTCTTATAGGTTTGCAAGTCTATTTTGAGATTTGTAAGATCCTTTCGGTTTGTCCTTTATTTGCTCGTTCCTTTGTCATTTTGTGACAAAAAGGGGGAGAAATATATGGAGTAAACAAGTGATACTGGTATTGATTTATATTGATTGGTAATGGTATCACTAATGGAAAGGACATTGGTGCTTAAACGTTTATCTAACGAAAGAGTAAAGCATAGACTAAGGGGGAGTAGCATATCATATGATACTTGTAGTTATATGGACTACAAAGGAATAACAAAGACGTGCGGATTGGTAAAATCTACCTATCTTACCTTTAGGGGGAGTATTAGCTTTGTTATTATAATGTCAACATCGGAATTTATGGATTGAATGTATACGAGTTATTGTCTTTGTTGAATTTGGGAATCAAGCGTATGTGTAATGAATTCTTGTAATTTGTTTATCCATATGATGTAAGAGTTTTGTCACTAAAATTGACAAAGGGGGAGATTGTTAGAGCATAGCTCGGTTGAACCCACCAACGTTGGTATGTCAAGTTTGGTTGTCATATTTTAGTGAACCAAAACTCATTTAAAGAGTCGCTTGATTATGTACTAGAGTCAACTTCGTATAGGTTAGCTTGAAAGTATTAGGATATGAGACATTACAAGTATTGCGAAGACTTGAAGAATTGAAGAAGTAAGGAGCTACAACGACAACATCATCCTTCCACTTGAGGTTAGTGATATTTGACTTGAACTGTTTCATTCCCTTATTGAAAACATAACTGCGAAGCATGAATGATTACACTCTAGTTAGACGTAGTATTAAGGAATACAATACGAAGTATAACACTTATCTTTTGAACTTCGTATATAAGACATCGACATAATCGTTTGAATGCTATTGTGATTATGTATGGGTATGAGGTGAAGATTTCATCCTAGGAAACAATGTTTTACATTAGTTTAAAGGAAGTAAATTCATGAACTTGTTTCGTGAATCGAAATGGAAATCGGTAGGCTTATTGGTATTGTTATTCATTGCATATATTTTGAACTACCAATATGTGTGATTAGTATAACCGCTCATGACTTGTTTATGTTCTTGGTAAAACTATTCACAAGGCCTGACTTTTGTATTGGTATGACTTTTATTAGTGAAACCGATCTTAAGTAATCACCTGAGATGGTATGATCGATTTAGTGTTATTAGTATGACCAACTCTAGGCAAAGGGGAATTGATCCTATGAAGAGGTGCAACCCATCACAAGGGGGAATCGATCCTTGTAAGAGGTGCAACACGTTTTTAGTAGATGGGGAAACCGATCCTATGAACATGTGCAACAAGTTTTTAGTGAAAGGGGCACCGATCCTATGGACATGTGCAGTAAATACAAGTAGTTACCATAAGTATGTGGGGAACCGATCATAGTACCTAGTCAAGCGATTTTTTGGAAAGCTAGTGTGACGATGCACAGTACTCATATGGAGGTAGAACCGAAACTTGTTTTGGTAGAACCGTGAAACCCATGATTTGTGATTGAGTTTTATTAATCAATCACATAGTTCTTGAAAGTCAAATGAACCAATTCTAAACTCGTTTAGAAGTATGGCAAATCGGTTTCAAGATTGTAAGTATGAAAGAGGACTTACAAAGTAAAGATGTCGACATACTTTGAACATGTGTAGTAACGCTTATCTTTTATTGTTCAAAGATATTCCTTAATAGCTAAAGGAAAATCCCGGATCGAAAAATAAGTTGAGAATCTTTTAATTAAGGTTTTTAATTTTATTTTTGTAAAATGAAAATTGGTAATGTGCATTTACTAATTGGAGATTTTCTAAGAGATTTTCGGTCAATGTTTGGAAAAAGCATTTCCAGGAATTATGGAAACCGAATCTGGAATATATTGCATATCTTGAGAATATTTTCGGTTTTGGAAATTCCTTGGTGTCCAAACTTCCTTGGTCTATAAATACCTGTTTATGGGTGAAAACTATTTCTGCCGGTTTTGGTAATTTGGGGTGTGTGGATGAGAAATGAGTCTAAACCTTAAACAAATGCACTTCACGGGAGTGCTTGTAGATTCGAGAAATCAATCTGTGCAAATCCGGCCTAAACCAAGAAATGGCCGTTCCCGGACTTGTTTCGGTCACAAAGTGAAGAGATGGGGTTAATCTTAGGGAGGGAAGCGAAGAAGGTGTTGAGATTGTGAAGGTGTTGGCTATGTATGACTTGTATCAGAAAGCTGAACTGGCTTGCAGGATGTAAGCTATCAGTTCCGGTGTTTGAATACGATTGCATCAACAATTGCCTCTGTTGTCTTGACTTGCCTTTTTTAGAAAATAGGGAGGAGAACCTATTTATACAAGTCTTTAGGCCTAACCCTTGTATCTCGTGGGAAGTGGAGAAAGTGGAGTGATGGAGTAGTGGAGTTGTGTGTTGGTGTCACATGACTAGTCTTGCCCACTTCTCCCATCATCACTAACCGTCCATGACTTCCTGACACGTTCTTGTGATGGCGCGTTGTGCGCTGCACGCTTTAAACCGCCATACCAATACCCCGATTTGTGACATGATTGATGTCTCGAGTGTGTGGATCGTGGGACCCACGAGAAAAGCATGTAATGCTAGATTAAATAACTAAGTTATTTAGGAAGTCGATACTTGTGAAGTATCGTGTGTATTCTATGCGGAGTGCGCATCGAGTATATTCAACATGTATGAAGCATCGCTGTTTGAGCGTCTCAAAATAGCCTCATGTCCAGCCTACTTCATGTGATGGTTTGGAGGTTGCGCAAGCAAGTCCTCCCTTGGCCGATCACATGGTGTGGTAGAGTGACGGGTGGTGATCACCATGACGCCTATCTGACCAATTAACTCCTGACCAGGGTTGTATAACCAAGCCGGTGAAGTTGGACGGACGAGATGATCTTTGAGACACTCATATGCGACCGTTGGTGGAATTAGGGTTTTTGAAGAGGTGCGCAAGCATCACTCTTCATCTTGGTCGAATCCAAGCTTGGGATACAATTTTGGCAGGGCCGATCGTGCATGTGTGTAGACGACATGACGGTGTAGGCGCCCATACCTCATTGTCTCGTGAAAGTGTAATGTGGGCCACTCAATTTGTCCGGCGAAGTTAAGTGGTCGAGATCAATTTGCAACGGAAATCTGGTGCCGCAAAAGCCGCGCATCATACCAACTTCGGGCGCGCGTTTCAAGACGACCAAGCTTGGTCGGTCTTGGCCGATTAGTCTGGTATACATACGGCGAGCTGGTGTACACGTCCATACCTTAATATCCCATAGAAACGTGATCTAAGCCACTCAATTTGTCCGGCAAAGTTGAGTGGTCGAGATTAGTTTGCAATCGGGAGGTATGACCATGCCTAGTTCGGGCGTGCGAATCGAGGCAACCAGGCATGATATGCCTTGGACGATCGAGTGTGGAGATAGATTGGCCCACGGTGGTCAGGTTGATACGTACCGGACCTGCTTAATCTAATCCTAGACCCTTCATTCATGCAGGAGAAAATGGACGCTCGTGATGTTCAAACCCTAATTAGGGTTTCACCGGCCGTGCGTCATGCCTTGTTTGGGCGCACGAACTGGAACGACCAACTATAGTTGGTCCTGACCGATTGATCATGTATGTTGGCAGGCCCACGGTGTTTGTGTTGACATGTTTTGGGCCCTTTGAATTTACATCTACACCCTCCATCTATGCCTGCGAAGATGGATGGTTGAGACTGTTTTGCGACACATGTAATGTGCCGCAAGCCCTAATTTAGGGTTTTTCGTCCATACTGCTTTGGCTTGGACGGTTTGGCAAGCTATGCCACCCTTTTGGGGAGACCGACCATGCGGGGCTGGCGTTGGTTCGGTAGTGAATATTCCAATACCTGCTTGGGGTCATGGATTCAATCTAAGCCATCCAATCATGCTGGTGAAGTTGGATGGTCGTGATCGTTTCTGAGACTGATATGGACAGTCTAGATTCAAACATGCTCAATCGGGCTAGTATAATACACCGAGAGATGTATGCTCAATCGGGCTAGTATAACACACCGAGAGTTGTAGCCTATACGGGTATTTCGTACATGCTTCATTATTAATGCTTGGAGGTTCGTATTGCTCACCGAGAACAACACTCGGTTGTCATGTCCGCACCATTAATGAGTACAAGAAATACAAGGTTTAAGGTTATGCATTAATTAATAATCTTTGTAAATTCACGGGGTATATGGGATTGTTGCCACATGCTCCAACTGGATGAATTTCGTGTATTTAATTTGACTCAGAATCTTTGGGATTGTTGCCACATGCTCCATTCTAGGTGAATTAGTAAAGTGAAGA
This sequence comes from Papaver armeniacum, assembly GCA_023531295.1. NCBI lineage: Eukaryota > Viridiplantae > Streptophyta > Magnoliopsida > Ranunculales > Papaveraceae > Papaver > Papaver armeniacum. The sequence continues at coordinate 169,181 of JAJJWW010016199.1, forward strand.
AGTATTCATCACTTATTAATGGCTTTATCTTTTGCAAGATGTTAGCGCATAATTTGGCTTTTACAATTTTAGCCTTAAATGAAAATCCACCATCAACATTAAGTCCCCTTCCTAGCGCATAATGGTTATGCTATTGTGGGTGACTGGTTGTCAGCCGAGCAAAAATAATTTCACTTTCTCACTCTACTAAATATAAATGAAGTACGTGATAAGAAAGAGTTCGTATCCACTTGCCTGTTCTTCCGACTTATCACTTTCGCGAGATATATATAACCTCTCCGGTTAGTATTCTTCTCCATTCATTTCCGAGCCTATGGATAATGACATTCTTCTCGCTCATCTGTACACAAGCTTGATTTAAACAAATGTACCTGTGAGGAAACCAAAATTTTAAGGAAGAAAATTAGTGACCATATAGATGACAAAGATCGCATTGCTAATAATGGTGCCAGGTGAGTCAAATTCCTTACTTAGGAAAGGAAAATCAAGAGAGGCAATTGTCCCGTTCATTTACTCATTCATTGTTGTTAAATCATTCAATCATTCATCTTTAAAATTTAATTGATTCTTGTACATTCTTATTTTAAATTCTCGCATATCATTTCTTCTTTATCTTGTCTTTGATATATCTTTGTCGATTATTCACTTCTTATGCCTTTTGTTCATTGCATTCTTTGCCTCATCGTTATCCCAATCCTCAAGGACTCCTTTCCATCGTAACGTTCGCCTATTTCCATGCATTCATTTCTTCGCGATATTTTTTTTTGCAGTATCGCAACATTCGCTAATTTTGCGGCATTTTGCGATGCTTCTTCATTTCGTATCTCTATATTATCCACCATGTTCATCTTTGATATTCTATTTCCAACCTTTCCTTTTAGCATCTCATTTCCTCCTTCCAATCTCCCTTTATAATTCCAATACCATTTGGATGGGGAAATTTTATATATTGATGGTATGTTGATGCTACTCCAAGATTTCGTGCAACCATGGCCGCCCAATTAATGCTCACGGGTTGTTCACACATTTCTTCTTCTAGCCATTTCTCTTTTAGTAAATCTTTTGAAATTATCGCATTCAAATTACTCCAAATCTCTATGCCAATCTTTTCTTAGTTCACAAGTTTCTAGCGCCAATATGTAGTTGGGCGGAAATCCCACAATACACCCCTCACTATATTTTGTTTAACTAATCCATTCCAAAGATAATAGATGAACAATTATGCGTCATCCGATGCGTCATTTATATTTAACCCTCTGCGACTCACTGTGACAATGTTGTTATCCGTTGTCTTCGAATTGTTGTTGTCGCTGATATTATGATCCTACACTCCAACCGATGAATTTCGTGTATTTAATCCGCTGACACCGATCATTGTTGCCACATGCTCCATTTACTCGGTTGTCGTGAAACAAAAATAATTTCACTTTCCTCACTACTAAATATAAATGCCCAAGAAGTGATAAGAAAGAGTTCGTATCCACAGAGAGGCAATTGTTGCTTTGCGGTTTCTTAGTAACCAAGGAGGAATTTTTGTTTTATCTAAGCAATAAAAATAATTGAAAGCAAAGTAAATAATTTGAATAATCAAGAAGGAGAAGATATTGGTCACGGGATAGTATCATTCACAAACATGTATTTTCATCAATGATTAGAATTGATAATTTAATCTCTCATTTACTAAAAGTCCTAGGATACCTTGATCGCAAGAATATCCCGCTAATTCCCTGATTTCATCACAACCACATTAAAAGATGTATATGTGAATTCTTCATAGAAAGCAACCTAATGTGTAAAAGCACAATCAAGTTTAACTCCCTAAAAGCAATAAGTTCTACGGAATAAGACTAATCAAGGCAATCAAACGTGTAAAAGCACTAATTCAATTTAACCAAGGTTATGATTCATATGCAATTATAAAGATGTATCACTACAAGTAATAACCACACTATGCTACTTAGAATCAGGGATAAACAACTATTTCGTATTGAAAACCCTAATCTAGCAATAGAGATGAATGTAAATCGGATTGATTCTGGACTCAACCAAACAAACAATCAAATCATATGACAATATTAATAATGAATCATAAATAATAAAATATTGAGACAAAACTAATTCATAGATTTAAATAACATGTTGAGAAATCAACTTTATCCCATAACCAATAATATGTGTTTAGCTACTCATAGCTATGGAGTTCATCATAAAAATATTAATTGAATAGAAGAAGATGAACAAAAGCAAACCCTAGAAGCGTAAACAAAAGCGGCTCTCTCCAAGTTCCAAGAATAATACGTGATATCTCCTAAAGTTGTAGAAGTCCCCTTTTTATAGCTTTTCTTATCTTCCAAAATTAGGTCAAGCCCCAAAGGTCCAATAGATATAAGTCCACCAAGCCCATGTGTGAGGAAAACCCATGTGAAAATATGTCCCAAAAATAGTCGCCGGAAAACTGGTATTGTGGCCGGAAATCGGCCGGAATCCGGCACCAGAAAAATATCTCAGGTGACCGGCAAAGTCCACCCTAGTCATACCGAGTCAGTCCAGTCAAACTCACTGAGTCAAGGCGAGTCAATACCGATTCAGCTATCTGACTCGGTCAAGTTGGCCAGGCCAGGCCATTGCACAGGCCATATCCTCTGCTGCACCATCATTGTGCTTCACCAGTTAAACTCCAGCCATGATGGTTGTGCCTTCTTCACATCTGCAGCTTCTTCTTCCATACAATTCTGTCACTCGCAGCTTCATCTTTCTTTGTCTCAACCAACTCTTCAGCTCAAAGCAACAGCCATTCTTGAACCGCAGACTTCATCTCCATTTCCGACTCGCCATTCAAAATCCCAGGACATCCACCAAAACCACCGGCTCGAGTTCACCATGCAATATCCGAACTACAACCTCGGAGTTATCACCAAACTACAATTGCATCCATTCAATTCCAACCCATCCGGCGAGAACCAATCGCATCAACTCCTTGCGATAAAGCGACTTCAAGAACCACCGCAAAAGCAGAGCTGCACTCCTACAATTGCGAACCCATCTCGGCCTATGCATGCAACATCATTAACAATTCAGACTCATCATCATTATGCCAAAGAACACCTATAACATCTCTAACATCTTCGCAACATCATAAACATCCACCACATTCCATGAAAATCACCGTACCCATTCGGTCATTCCACACATACCCAATATAGCAACAACAACTTCTTCTTGTCCCATTCTTGTACTTCAATAGCACCACCTATTCAGTTACATGGCAACACTCATCTGCTCAAGTTCTATAAATTCTTGCCTAGACTTCCCCACAGCCTACAGATTCAACTCTGCACTTCAACACAGACCCACTTTTCACCTGATGCATGTAATTCTCACCATTCTCAGCTGAAATTTCATTCCTCTCCCTGTAATTCAACAACATCACACTGACAATCAATCCACTTCAGTCTTGCCTTTGTAACTCACTCCATACTGCAATATCACAATCACATTCATTACAACCTTCAGTTAACCTGCAACATCAACATACCCCATCTATACCAGCTGCACGCTATTCTCTGCATCAACAGCTAACATCCACCAACCCTCAACAACATCATCACCAACTCATTTTTTGCATTAACATCATTGGTGATCAATTTGACCTCCTAAACATACATCTAAGTTTGTGAATGCTCTCAAGCATTCTTTAGACCTCTTCTGAGCTTCATCTCATTTGTAATCCATTTCTCAAATATGAATACAACCAGTGAGTGCATCTCAACCAGTTGAAGCTACTGCAGCACCAGCAACTCAATTCGATGAAAACCCAAATCTCCAATCTCTTGTAAACCTTGATTTTCAGTTTCCATCTGTGTAATTTCCTCTTCCCAACTCAAACCAATTTTTCCTCCATTAGAAATCAACAACAACAACTAGACAAATTCAACAGAAACCCTAGTTTCACCATCTCAGATTCAATTCAATCTTCTTCTCATCCCTATGTCATCTCATACTCGAGCTCAACATCCTTCTGAATCACCATCTTCTTCTCTACTCATCTCAGATCTCTCCATGAGCAGCAGAAACCAAACCCTAACTTTAGAATCTCTGATTTTTCAAACCATAACTCCATCTCATTCTCGAATTGATTCAGCAACTGAGATGTTGCTTCTCTTATCTCTCTGAACTCATATTATTAACAACGCCTCCATCTCTGCCTCTCTCGGGTAAAGAAGGAGAAAGAGAAAGCACTGATAGAGAATTGATTTCTCTCTGATTTTCAGGTCTTGTGTAGGAAAATGATACAGCCACCCAAATGAACTGGATAAGGGCCAACCAAGGATGTCTTTTCCTTGCTTCTCTAGACTAAGATGCAATAGTTGGATCGGCACGGCTCCGCTCCCAATAACATTTGCACATGCAATGACGTTCGTGTCTTTTCGCTCCAAATGGACCCTTTCTTCTTCTTTTGCTCCAAATGACTCCATTGCACCTAATAAGCTCAAAACTAAACATAAGATATGCAATTCACCAGGATAATAGCAAAGAAAGCATAAATACTAGATATAAAATTAGGTGTTTTACAACACCTATCAAATTCCCCCACACTTAGACTTTGCTAGTCCTCGAGCAAATCAAACAAAACAATTTTAAAACATACTAACAACTCCGTGTACCCGAGGATACGGTTACTCTTAGCATGAATAACAGGCCTTTGAACCCCTAGGTGTCCCTAGTGGACGAGTTATAGTCTCGTGAGGGTTTACTAGAGATATACCCACAAAACCTATTTTTCCAACTTACTAGTTCTCCGAAATAATAGCATCCAACGCGCTAAGAAGACATAAAGATTCTGCACACTAGTCATAAGAAGTTAGACACATAAATGAACACAATCTCATCCTTAAAAGTTGAGAGAGAAATAACCATCCCTTATCGAGAGAAATTAGGGTTCGGAGTGATCAAAAGTCTCGACTCTGCCTCACAAGAAAGGGTTTTATGAAGTTGCTCTCAATAATAAACAACTTTTTTATGGGTCACACATGTGTCCAGGTAGGAATAAAGAGAGAATCATGAGACACGTTGAATGGTAGGAAGGCAAAACCCTCCGAATTGTTTTGAAAACCCACATCTTTTAATATTTTGAAAACCCATTTTTCTGACGATCTCTAAGAAAGGAAATCAACCACTTAACGAAGGTGGGAATATGCTTACTTACCTCGTTATCCATTCGGCGTGCAGTTAGCACCACTCTCACAGCATCCATAGAAACGTCTTCGGTCTTCAATCGGTGTCTTCATCTTCGTCTCCGGTCTTCAAGTCTTAATGATAACTCTTGAACTTCGTAGAATCTTGACAATGTAACTCTTTTCCTCTAAATCCTCATTGCTTGAAACTTCATTGTAGATATTCCTTATTCCATTGGCTTTATTGAAAGAATACAAAACTAAAAACGAACTATACAAACCCAATTTATTTTTTTATTTTTTTTAAGACAAGAGAAAGTAAAATACAAATAAAATAAAAATGTAAGTACGAAGGCCATGGTGTAAGTACTTTACCGCTTGATTCTTCACAATTTGTATGTCTTGATATCATAAACTTCTCGAATTCTCATCTTGATAATCTTCACTCTTGTACAATAGTCTTCAACTTATAAAAATTCTGCTCCTTGTCTTGTTGCTATACTTGAATCTGAAATTTGCTCAATTCTGTACTGTTGCTTGTAAACCTTGAACATCTTCAACTTTCCTTCAAATTTGTGATGCTCCTCTTGTTGATGATGATGGTGTTTCTATGGATCTGTTGGTGTAGAAAGAGATAAGGTGGATGGTGCTAACTGCGAACAAGATTACAAGTGGTATGTAAGTTAGCAATTCGACGTCACCATCATGGTTGATAAAAATAGCACACAAGAGATCAAAGTAGTTCTTCTATGGTGGGAGGTTGGGCAGCTCACCATTCCGCCCGGAATTTACGTACGGTGACACACACTCTAAAAGCACATATTTAGACAGGTACAAAGAATTGAAGGTCGGTGCCTCGCATGATGTAACATAGGTAGTCTCCACTATAGGGGACCACTACTCTAATACCGAATTCAGTCTGCACCTTATTTGCCACTGGCATGGTTAAATCCAACTTTAACTCTCATACAATTAAGAAACCCGATCATGTTCTCTGTCATCTCTAAGTTCAGTCACTCTTATGAGAATCTCGATGTAATCTTAGTGACATGTATACTATGTGACTCTAAACTAACTACAAGTTGGAGTTTTCTTATTCACTAGTTTACAAAAAAGTTGAAAATTTCATGAAAAATTTATAATGCAAATACTTAACCACTCCCCCATACTTAAACTTTACATTGTCCTCAATGTAAATTGAATCGTCCAAAGAAAGTCAAGGTGGGAAATCTTATAATAATATGCGATAAGATAAAGTAAATACAAGACAAGAAAAATAAAAAAACAAAAATAAGAAATAAATACAAGACAAGAAATACTCTTCCGATGGGTTGCCTCCCATTTAACGCTTGGTTTAAAGTCGTCGGCCCGACTATCTCCTTGCTTTCTATGACTCCTCCAGAGGGAGTACATCCACAAAATTAACTCCTTCCACCACTTTGGAAGTGAAATTCTCATAATATGGTTTCAACCGGTGCCCATTAACTTTAAGTTCTTTTCCTGTAGATATGCTACGAATTTCTACTGCACCATGAGAAAACACATTAGTAACAATAAAAGGTCCGATCCATCGTGACCTTAATTTACCAGGAAATAAATGCAAGCGAGAATTAAACAAAAGCACTTTCTGACCAATGCAAAATTGTTTTCTATAAATCATGTTATCATGAAATGCCTTCGTCTTTTCCTTATAAATGCGTGAGCTTTCAAATGCATCATTGCGAAGCTCCTCTAGCTCTTGGAGTTGTAACTTCCTTTGCTTTCCAGCCCCATCCATCTCCATATTGCATTGCTTAATAGCCCAAAATGTCTTATGCTCAATTTCAACGGGTAAATGACAAGGTTTACCATACACAAGCCTAAAGGGAGACATCCCTATAGGTGTCTCGTGTGCGGTTCTATACGCCCACAAAGCATCATTAAGTCGCATGCTCCAATCTTTCCTTGTTGGTTTCACCGTGTTTTCTAGAATGGATTTCACCTCCCGGTTAGAAACCTCGGCTTGTCCATTTGTTTGGGGATGATAAGGTGTTGCAATCTTGTGCGACACATTGTACTTCTTCAACAAGCTTTGTAAGATCCTGTTTTTGAAGTGAGAACCCCATCGCTAATTATGGCTCTTGGAATTCCAAACCTTGCAAAAATATTAGCTTGCACAAAATCTGAAACCACTTTAGAATCATTAGTTGGGGTGGCCTTAGCTTCCACCCATTTCGAGACATAATCAACAGCAAGTAAGATATAAAAATTCCCATGGGAGTTGACAAAAGGACCCATAAAATCAATACCCCATACATCAAAAACGTCAATAAATTGAATAAAAGTTTGTGGCATTTGATTTCGGGCACCTAGATTGCCTGTTCTTTGGCACCTATCACAAGTTGTACAAAATATATGTGCATCCTTAAAAAAAGTTTGCCAATAGAAACCACTTTCAAGTACCTTGTGAGCGGTTCTCTTACTCCCAAAATGTCCTCCGCAAGCATAGGAGTGACAAAAAGACAAGATATAATTAAATTGATTCGGGAACGCACCTTCGTATTACTTGGTCACTACCATGTTTCCACAAGTATGGATCATCCCATATGTATTGATTCCTTAAGTTTGTCCATCTCAGCACGAGACAAGTTCTTTGGGATTTGTTTAGACACCAAGTAATTGACAAAATCGGCATACCATGGTTCTCCAAAGGCAATTGAGAATAGTTGCTCATCCGGGAAACTTTCACGCAATGGGATAGCTTCCTTGTCCACAGCAAGACGGCTCAAGTGATCCGCAACGGTGTTCTCAATTCCTTTTTTGTCCTTGATTTCAATATCAAACTCTTGCAAGAGTAAAATCCATCGTATGAGCCTCGGTTTCGCCTCTTTCTTTGTAAGCAAGTACTTAAGCGCTGCATGATCAGAAAAGACAACAACTTTTGTACCAATTAGATAAGAGCGAAATTTTTCCAAAGCAAAAACAATGGCTAACAACTCTTTTTCAGTGGTTGTGTAGTTTTGTTGGGCCTCATTTAACGTTCTAGAAGCATAATAAATAGCATGAGGAATCTTCCCCACACGTTGCCCAAGCACCGCACCAACCGCATAATCACTTGCATCACACATGAGCTCAAAAGGCTTGCTCCAATCCGGTGGTTTAATGATAGGGGCTGAAATCAAAAGTTCTTTCAAACGATTGAATGCCGCCACACACTTTTCATCAAAGTTAAAAACCACATCTTTTTGCAATAAGTTACAAAGTGGTGATGCTATCTTGGAAAAATCCTTGATGAATCTTCGATAGAAACCTGCATGACCAATAAAAGAGCGTATCTCCCTCACCGTAGTGGGAGGGGTTAAAGCACGAATAAGGTCTATCTTAGATTTATCGACTTCCAAGCCTTTAGAAGATATTATATGGCCTAAAACTATGCCATGAGTTACCATAAAATGGCACTTCTCCCAATTCAGCACAAGGTTTGTTTCTACACATCGTTCAAGGATTAGAGATAAATTGTTCAATCAAAGGTCAAATGAATCACCAAAGACACTAAAGTCGTCCATGAACACTTCGATTATGTTTTCAACATATTCTGAAAAGATACTTACCATACACCTTTGAAAGGTAGTTGGAGCATTGCATAAGCCAAAAGGCATCCTTCTATAAGCAAAAGTATCGAAAGGACAAGTGAAAGTGGTTTTCTCTTGATCCTCCGGCGCTATCACAATCTGATTATAACCTGAATAGCCATCAAGGAAGCAATAATAAAAGTGTCCAGTTAAACATTCAAGAATTTGATCAATAAAAGGTAAAGGAAAGTGATCTTTTCTAGTAGTGGCATTCAATTTCCTGTAATCAATACAAACTCTCCAACCGGTTTGCACACGAGTTGGGACAAGTTCGTTCTTATCATTCTCCACCACTGTCACACCTAATTTCTTTGGTACTACTTGTACCGGGATCACCCACTTACTATCGAATATGGGGTAGATAACACCCACTTCCAAAAGCTTGAGTATCTCCTTTTTCACAACTTTCATCATGGGATGTTCAAACGACGTTGTGCTTCCCTTGTAGGCTTTGCATCGTCCTCCAAACATATCTTGTGCAAACAAACGGCAGGGCTTATACCCTTGATATCGGCGATTGTCCATCCTATGGCCGTCTTGTACTTCCTTAACACCCTTAGAAGTTTTTGCTCCTATAATTCACTAAGCTTATTAGAAACAATCATAGGTAACTCTTCATTATCACCCAAGTACAAGTACTTTAGGTGATCGGGAAGAGGTTTCAATTCTAAAATTGGAGATTTAATAATTGAAGGTACAAGCTTTTCATCATTGCATGGTAAAGAAATAAAAGAGATATTATGAGTTTCCGGGCATCCTTGTAGTGAATTAAGATCACCAAGGGCTTCCTTAACTTCATTACCACACTCTACACCATTATCCATGGATGTAGTTAACACGGTTTCCAAAGCATCGTCACCATTTAATTCAAACATTTGTTGTGCCAATGTATCCATAACATCAATGGAGAAACAAGAGTGGACATCACTAGGATATCTCATCGTCTCAAAAATATTGTAACGTATTGTTTCTCCATCAAACTCCATGGTCAACGTTCCCTTGTCCACATCAATAATGGTTTTCGCCGTTTTCATGAAGGGACGCCAAGTAGCAATGGAAGAGACGAGTCCGGTGAACCTTCATTCAGCTAACACACAAAAGTCAGCTGGAAAGACAAGTTGATTAACCTGCACAAGAACATCCTCAACAATACCCATTGGGTAGACATTAGAGCGATCGGCTAATTGCAATACAATTTCAGCCTTTTTGAGAGCACCAAGATCAAGTGAATTATACATTGATGCAGGCATAACATTAACGGATGCACCTAAATCCAACATAGCTTTGTTAAATGTTGTGTTACCAATTGTGACGGAATGTCAAAACTACGGGATCCTTGCACTTAAGTGGGAGTTTGTGTTGTAAGATTGCCGAAGCATTCTCCCCCACACTAAGCACTTCATTACCTTTAAGCCTTTGCTTATTGGTACACAAGTCCTTCAACACCTTTGCATACTTTGGAACTTGCTTGATCGCATCAATGAGTGGTATATTCACATGGATCTTCTTGATAACGTCTAAAATCTCCTTTTCTAGTTTCGCCTTCTTGGAATTCGCAAATCTGCGAGGGAAAGGTAAAGGAGGAACATAAGTAGAAACCGGAGTTTTAGAGTTAGAAATAGGTACCTCAGAAGTTTGGGGAGAATCCTCATTCTTCTCCTCCAAAACAGGTTCCTTTGGTGTTTCCACCGCGCCCGAATCAGTAACCCGGGTTACACAATTTGTGTACCACTTCTCAACGTAATAGCATTGACACCCTCTTTTGGTTAATAGGTTGAGAAGGCAGTTTCCCACTATTTTGTGCCTTCAATTGGTTCAACTCAATAGCCATGGAGCCCATTTGTGTTTGCAACTCCTTGATAGCACTCTTAGTTTCCTACTGACTTTCTTTAAACATGGTGGAAATGCCTTGCATCATTGTTTGAAGCTTTGAATCGATATCAGAACCTTGATTTTGCATTGATTGTTGTGCTTGTGGTTGCTGAAATTGTTGTCTTGGCTGGAATTGTTGTTGTTGGGGTTGAAATCCACTCGGAAAGTTGAAGGTAAGTTGTTGAACCGCTCCTTGCTTGTTGGCATAGCTAAAATTGGGGTGATCTCTCCATCCCGGATTATACGTATTGGAGTAGGGATCATACCGTCTTTGTTGATTGGGAAAGACCGCATTAGCTTGCTCGTCTTCATAAGCTTGAGAGGAACTTGGTATCACCGTGGCTGCAACTTGTTGCATCATTGCTGTCATGTTACCCATTTGTTGACGAAGTTCCTCGACCTCGCTCACTTCATTCACTTTCTTAAGAAGCACATCCGAACCACGACTCAAGAATTGTTGGGAGTTCGCTGCCATGTTTTCAATCAACTCTCTAGCTTGTGCCACCGTCTTGCTCACTAATGCACCACCACCTGCAGCGTCAAGAAGATTCCTATCACTTGATTGGAGTCCTTCATAGAAGTATTGGATAATCATAGCGTCACTGAATTGGTGGTGAGGGAAGCTTGCCACCAATCTCTTGTATCGTTCCCAACATTCATATAAGGATTCTCCCACATTTTGCTTCATCCCACAAATCTCCTTGCGAATTTGAGTAGCCTTTGATGCAGGAAAATATCTCTCTAAAAAGAGTTTCTTCAGCCCATTCCATGTCATGACACTTCCGGGAGGCAAATAGTACAACCAATCCTTAGCACTATCCATCATAGAGAAACGGAAAACTTTCAACATTGCACCGTCCGCCTCAACATCCGCTGGAAGCATGGCCATGACAATGGTATGGAAGTCCATAAGATGCTTGTTTGGGTCTTCATTCACCATGTCATGGAACTTTGGTAATTCTCTAAGCAATCCCGGCTTGATCTCAAAAGTAGAGTTCGTTTGAATACGCCCCTGTTGTGTATCAAGCCTATGAGAAGCCAAGTCCTTGAGTAAACGATTTGCATCACCCATTGCTTCTTCTTTTTCAACTTGTGGTTCGTATATGAATGGAACCTCTTGTTCTCCTTCTAGTTGTAACTCTTCTCCCACTTCTAACTCTTGATTTTCTGTTGTGTCGTGACTTGGTTGGAGTATTGTGCCTCTTCGAGTAGTTATCCCGCACCTTGGATAGTTCCAATCTTTAGAAGCCAGGGATTAGGTAGCTGAAAACAATTCTCGCAAACAAGTGAGAAACAAGACAAGAAACAAAAAGCAAAGATAAAAGCAAAAATTATAAAAAGAAACTAAAAACTTAATAACAAGCCGTATGCCTCCCCGGCAGCGGCGCCAAAATTTGACCGGTTGTCAGCCGAGCAAAAATAATTTCACTTTCACACTCTACTAAATATAAATGAAGTACGTGTTAATAAAGAGTTCGTATCCATAGAGAGGCAATTGTTGCTATGCGATTTCAGTTTCTTAGTAACCAAGGGGGGAATTTTTGTTTTATCTAAGCAATAAAAATAATTGAAAGCAAAGTAAATAATTTGAATAATCAAGAAGGAGAAGATATTGGTCACGGGATAGTATCATTCACAAACATGTATTTTCATCAATGATTAGAATTGATAATTTAATCTCTCATTTACTAAAAGTCCTAGGATACCTTGATCGCAAGAATATCCCGCTAATTCCCTGATTTCATCACAACCACATTAAAAGATGTATATGTGAATTCTTCCTAGAAAGCAACCTAATGTGTAAAAGCACAATCAAGTTTAACTCCCTAAAAGCAATAAGTTCTCTGGAATAAGACTAATCAAGGCAATCAAACGTGTAAAATCACTAATTCAATTTAACCAAGGTTATGATTCATATGCAATTATAAAGATGTATCACTACAAGTAATAACCACACTATGCTAATTAGAATCAGGGATAAACAACTATTTCGTATTGAAAACCCTAATCTAGCAATAGAGATGAATGTAAATCAGATTGATTCCGGACTCAACCAAACAATCATATGACAATATTAATAATGAATCATAAACAATAAAATATTGAGACAAAACTAATTCATAGATTTAAATAACATGTTGAGAAATCAACTTTATCCCATAACCAATAATATGTGTTTAGCTACTCATAGCTATGGAGTTCATAATAAAAATATTAATTGAATATAAGAAGATGAACAAAAGCAAACCCTAGAAGCGTAAACAAAAGCGGCTCTCTCCAAGTTCCAAGAATAATACGTGATATCTCCTAAAATTGTAGAAGTCCCCTTTTTATAGCTTTTCATCTCTTCCAAAATTAGGTCAAGCCCCAAAGGTCCAATAGATAGAAGTCCACCAAGCCCATGTGTGAGGAAAACCCATGTGAAAATATGTCCCGAAAATAGTCGCCGGAAAACTGGTATTGTGGCCAGAAATCGGCCGGAATCCGGCACCAGAAAAATATCTCAAGTGACCGGAAAAGTCCACCCTAATCACCCTGGTCATACCGAGTCAGTCCAGTCAAACTCACTGAGTCAAGGCGAGTCAATACCGATTCAGCTATCTGACTCGGTCAAGTTGGCCAGGCCAGGCCATTGCACAGGCCATATCCTCTGCTGCACCATCATTGTGCTTCACCAGTTAAACTCCAGCCATGATGGCTGTGCCTTCTTCACAGCTGCAGCTTCTTCTTCCATACAATTCTGTCACTCGCAGCTGTATCTTTCTTTGTCTCAAACAACTCTTCATCTCAAAACAACAGCCATTCTTGAACTGCAGCTTCATCTCCATTTCCTGACTATGCCATTCAAAATCCCAGACATCCACCAAAACCACCAACTCGAGTTCACCATGCAATATCTGAACTACAACCTCAGGTTATCACCAAACTACAGCTGCATCCATTCAATTCCAACCCATCTGACCAGAACCAACTGCATCAACTCCTTGCAGTAAGCAGCTTCAAGAACCACCTGCAAAAGCTGTAGCTGCACTCCTACAATTGCGAACCCATCTCAGTCTATGCCTGCAACATCATTAACAATTCAGACTCATCATCATTATGCCAGCAGCACCTATAACATCTCTAACATCTTCTGCAACATCATAAACATCCACCACATTCCATGAAAATCACCAGTACCCATTCGGTCATTCCACACATACCCAATATAGTAACAACAACTTCTGCTTGTCCCATTCTTGTACTTCAATAGCACCACCTATTCAATTACATGGCAACACTCATCTGCTCAAGTTCTATTAATTCTTGCCTAAACTTACCCACAGCCAACAGATTCAACTCTACACTTCAACACAGACCCACTTTTCACCAGATGCCTGCAATTCTCACCATTCTCAGCTGAAATTTCATTCCTCTCCCTATAATTCAACAACATCACACAGACAATCAATCCACTTCAGTCTTGCCTTTGTAACTCACTCCATACTGCAATATCACAATCACATTCATTACAGCCTTCATTTAACCTGCAACATCAACATACCCCATTTATACCAGCTGCACCCTATTCTCTGCATCAACAACTAACATCCACCAACCCTCAACAACAGCATCACCAACTCACTGCTGCATTAACATCAACAGCTGATCAATTTGAGCCTCCTAAACATACATCTAAGCTGTGAATCTGCTCAAGCATTCTTTAGACCTCTTCTGAGCTTCATCTCATTTGTAATCCATTTCTCAAATCTGAATACAACCAGTGAGTGCATCTCAACCAGTTGAAGCTACTGCAGCACCAATAACTCAATTCGATGAAAACCCAAATCTCCAATCTCTTATAAACCTTGAATTTCAGTTTCCATCTGTGTAATTTCCTCTTCCCAACTCAAACCCAATTTCTCCTTCGTTAGAAATCAACAACAACAGCTAGACAAATTCAACAGAAACCCTAGTTTCACCATCTCAGATTCAATTCAATCTTCTTCTCATCCCTATGTCATCTCATACTCGAGCTCAACATCCTTCTGAATCACCATCTTCTTCTCTACTCATCTCGAGATCTCTCCATGAGCGTGAAACCAAACCCTAACTTCGAGAATCTCTGATTTTTCAAACCATAACTCCATCTCATTCTCGAATTGATTCAGCAACTGAGATGTTGCTTCTCTTATCTCTCTGAACTCATATTATTAACAACGCCTCCATCTCTGCCTCTCTCGGGTAAAGAAGGAGAAAGAGAAAGCACTGATAGAGAATTGATTTCTCTCTAATTTTCAGGTCTTGTGTAGGAAAATGATACAACCACCAAAATGAACTGGATAAGGGCCAACCAAGGATGTCTTTTCCTTGCTTCTCTAGACTAATCCGCAATAGTTGGCTCGGCACGGCTCCGCTCTCAATAACATTTGCACATGAAATGACGTTCGTGTCTTTTCGCTCCAAATAGACCCTTTCTTCCTCTTTTGCTCCAAATGACTCCATTGCACCTAATAAGCTCAAAACTAAACATAAGAGATGCAATTCACCAGGATAATAGAAAAGAAAGCATAAATACTAGATATAAAATTAGGTGTTTTACAACACCTATCAGTGGGGTAGGCATAAGATGGTGACAAGTTTGTACACAGAAATGACCAAGCTAAAGTAAATATACATTTACCGCATAGGTCGACATCGTCAGGTGTTGTCCCAGAACTGGTCGGTCCTGATTAGGATGGTGAAGGAAGCAGGACTTAATATGGCGAGTCGCTTTGGTTTCCTCCGTACGTATCCAGACGGAGCTTGGCCCGTTTCTTGGACTAGGTGCACTCCCCTTCGTTACTCGGCAGCTTTCCTCTGATATATCCGATAAGCATCGTTGATCGCTATCTCGAATCGGTAGCCTTTATAGGTGGCAAGTAAAGCAACTTGCTAGATTATAAAGAAAATTCTAAGGATTCTTCTCATCACATAGTCATTCCTTTCTATATCTGGGTATTGCTCCGTACTTATCGATCTTGATTGGTGATGATGATACATATATTTTTGTGTGCCCATAAATTCTTCTTCTTTGCAGCTTATCATGGAAGCAGTGGGCGATGATCATTCTGTAACTTCTCCAGAAGAAAGTTTCGAAGTTGACAAACCCGCAACTAATGTGCATGAAGAGGTAATGGCTAAGATTGACCTCCCACTTCGTGAAGTCGTTCGTGCTATACAGGGGATGTCCATTCTGCACTTGCGTATTACCAGGGGATGCATATGTGCCCTTTCAGCTGCGATCGACATGAAAGAGCGGTGGAGGCATGAGGAAGCGTTGCGAGCACCAGTAAGCGCAAGGGCAGAGAGATTTGCAGCGCGGTTAAAGAGGCGTAGAGTGGAGCATAAACGGTCTCCGGATGAAGATAGGCGTGATTATCCAATCCAGGACGGTGTGATAATCCTTGATTCTGACACAGACGGACCTGAGTGTTCGAAAGCAGTCAGCGCAAACCCTAATGTTGTTGTGGCCTTTGAGGAAGACTTGGAAGCTGCTCCTGCCGATGATGTTAGTACGGAGAGTGTTTCTGCGGAAACATCTGAAACGGAAGCTGAGGCTCCGAAGGGAGAAGCGGTAGCAGGTGATGGCGTTGGAGCAGGACCTAGCAGTGGAGTAGGCGCGGGCGCTCTTCTTGATGGCTAAACCTCTTTGCTTCTTTTTCTCTTTTCAAGTGTATTCCCGTAATTCTTGAACATCTTTCTTGTACTCAGTGGCGGCTGAGTTCAATATCTTTTCTTCTGTTTGCTTACTTTGAATAAAGGTTTATGTCATAACCCCTCGTTAAGATTGCATTTGTATGTGCTCCTGACGTGAGATCTCCTTGGTCTTGCTAGGGAAATTGGCTCAAATCATCTTCCTTTTGTGCACACATTCTATTTCCTTCTTCCCGTGAGATGTTTGCTTAGGGTTTCCATCCTTGCTCTAGTGGGTTGATTTATGATGACTCAAGACTTTGTGTTTTTATGGGTAAAGAGGTTCTCAGATGGAAATAATGCTTCAATTAAATTGAAAATTGAAAATTAAAACCCTAACTATGAATGCAAGTATTGCAATCATTTTCTGGAGGAATTACAAATATGACATGAAATTATAAAAGGAAACACGCTGGAGGAAGTAGCACAGTGTTTTAAAGTGTGGAGGATGCTGGAAAGTGGTAGCACAATGTCTTAAGTACGGTAGGGCTGGAGCCATCGCGAGTGAATTGTTACGCCTTCTAGCTTGTCAGCGTTGATGAGCTTGCAGTAGCCGCCTAGGATGACATCTGCTACCAGGTATGGTTCATCCTCCTTTTCGGTGGGTGAGTCAGGTGGGGTAGCCACTTTCATCGTAATGTTTCCAACCTTGAATGCGGTTGTCTTCGTCACTAGATCTCCAATTCCAAATGGGTTCGGGCGTGCAGATACCTGGACCTTGTGATAGACGCATTTATGTGTCTAATTTGTTCTCAATGTTTCGTATTGTTAGTACTCGTTTTCGTCCTTATTATGGTGTTTTGTGTGTTTGTAGGTATTTTTTGGAAATAAATATTGTTGGAAAATTCGGCTCGAAAAGTTGCTCGGAGCACCTCAGGAGGACACGTGTTATTCGGACTCTCGCTTTTGGCTAAGGGGCACCCAGTTACTAAGGGGCAACTCCAGTGCGCCACCTGCTATTCACACCCCAGCTCTGTTAGGGGGAGGTCGTCCCTTTCATTCAAAACTTGTTTTAAGGAAATTCGATTTCAAATAGTTTTAAACTGAGCAATTCTGGAGCATATTTGGACCGGATTTCACGAGATTTTTACGCACAGTTGGATTGATATGGGCATGTTCTATCTAAACAGGACAGTTATGAGTCACGGAATCGATAAAGGAGGTGTTCTCATAGAGTTTTTCCGGAACAAGGAATCATATCCCCATAAGGAGATATCCACGGGATTTCTGTGGATTGCATGTGTTCTGAGGCTGTTGGGATGTGCATTCGCCTGTATTAGCATGTTGGGAGCGTGTTTGTGTCAATTTAACGCGAGAAATAGATAAAAAGGGAAATTATTCCGTAGCCTGCATGGAAAATAAATGAAAATATTTTGGAGTTATCACGGAAGATTTGAAGGTGCTATGAGTATAAATTGATATTTGAGTCACAGGAGGGGGGACAGAGAGTTTGGGAGCATTACAGAGCTTAGAAAGTCGAGTTGCAGAATCACCATTTCTGCTACTGCTGAAGAACACGAAGAACATAAGACGCATGAAGGACCGTCGTTTTCGCTACAGTGACAACGACACATCTGAGGGTCGTAGTTCAGGAGACAGTCTTAAAACTACAGCAACAACAACACTTTACATTTATCGTTCTCTGTAACAGTCCGCTTGTAACAATTATAACTGTTACAAATCAGGCTTTTCATCTTTTCTCCCTTGTTCATCATTTGTAAACCATTTTTGAGCATTAATAATGATTTTTGAGCGTGTTTCCAACATGATGATGAGCTAATTCTCCGACAACCAAGGCAATGAGGAAGCTATTTGATAGGTGTGATAAACACCTTGATATTTATCTATTGTTTATGCTTTCTTTGCTACTTTTCTTGTAAATTATGTATCTTATGTTTGCTTTTGAGTTTTATAGGTGTTTTGGAGTCATATGGCGAAAAAGAGGAAAAATATGAGCTAAAGGTTTTACTTGGAGGCACAGGGCGTTGACGGAGGGGAAGCTAGCAAGCACACAACTCTTTAAGGCATTGAAAATATTATGAAGGAAATTATGAAAGAATTAGAATACTGACTGCTGAATGGAGAATATTGGGTGGCCCATATCCAGACATCGGGTGTCAATAACAGCCCAGTTCACTAGTTAGCTCGAGAAGAAATCAGCTTCGCCAAATCTTCTCTTTCCCCTTTTCCATTTATCTGCTGCTGTCGATTCAGGGTTGTTGATGTTCATGGGGATGAGGTCGAATTCAGAAGACAAATTCCAGACTAAGAAGAGGAGATGGAAGATGGTGAAGAAAGTTAAAGAGAATTTGTGACAAATTAAAGAGGGGTTTGATGTTTGCTGCTAAGGTTGAAGAAAAATGAGATCCAAAGAAGAAATGGTATCTGATGATTTCAAATTGGAGTTGCTACTATTATCAATTTAGAGAAGGAAACAGGTTAAATCTGTATGGAACTGAGATGGCTAGGAAGAAGAACTGGGATGCCATGAATTAATTGAGGCAGATCGATGTTCAACCAAGGAAATGAAGAGAAGATGGGTTCAACTCGGATTCAAGTTTGGAGTGAATTTGTGGTCATCAGTAGTCTGCTTACAAAGGATAAATTTAGGGTTTGCTTCGGTTCTGTAATTCAAATGGAGAAGTGTGGGTTGTTGCTCAGAAAAAGGGTTTGATGGTGGAAGTAGCTTAAGTGAAGTGCTGGTGGGTGAATTGCAGATGAACTGAAATGGTGGTATGTGTGGGTGTTGAACAATTATAGATGCTGATGAGATGGAGTAAAGCTTTGCTCGAGTTTGAGATGATTGTGACCATGAAAGAAAAGTGAACTCAGGGAGCTGAAGTAATTGGTTATGTATGAGTTACAAGAGGTGGTTCTGGTGGTGTTTATAAGGGTTTGTGAGATTGAACTTCTGTGGCAGTAGGAAGTGAGATATGGGTTTGTCTCAAGAAGTTTTGTTGCTAGTGATGCACTGCTGGTGGTTGCTAGTATTGAGGATATGAGGATATGGATATGCAGGTTATGGTGAATGTGCAGCTACAATCAGGTGGTATGTCTCTTTAGCAGCTGAGGCTAAGAGGTATTGCAGGTCTGTGAATATAAGGAGTGATGAAGCCCTGATGAAGATTAAGTGCCATGGGTTTCAAGATCTGGAGAATAATGTTGCTGATGTTGCCAGTATTGGTCAGTGAACAATGGAGATGGAATCTAGGATGGAGTTGATGTTGTGGATCGATATATGGTGGTTTGAAGTGATGGTAGTTGCAGCTGTAGTAGGTGGTGATGAACTGAAGGGATGACAGTGAATGCTTGTGTTTGCCTGAGTTAGGTGGTTATGAAAGCTACAGAAGGCAGCTGCTGGTGCCATAGACAACTCGGTAAGAGGAAATAGATGGGAATGTTTTAATGTTGCAATTATGGACTGGAGATATGAGAAGGACAATGGCAGTGTAACCTGCAGATGAATGGATAGTATATGGAAGAAGGCAACAATGAGAATTTGGTGGAGTTTCTTGAGCTGAGAAAAACTGAGATGGTGAACTAGTTGATGCTGCAATGGGTAAATTGATGTTAATGGGCACTGATGCAGTGGAGGTTGATGAGCGAGGTTGCAGTTAGGAATGGGTTGTGGGCTTGAACTGAAGCTAGAGGCAGTGAGTTAGCCAGATTGTTGTTGGTGTTGTTGCTTTGAGTATTGAAGGTGCAAGTAGTTCTGACTGAGAAGATGGGCTAAGGTTGATTGAATTCGAGTATTGCAGATCGAGAAGGGGAATCGAGAAGAACAAGAAGCGGTTATGCGAAAATAGGAGTTGATGATTGCAGTAGCAGTTCGGAATGGAGTTCAGTGCCATTAGCTGATCTGGGAATGAATTCTAGTGCTGGTGCCTTGATTCTGGTGGTTGCTATCACAGAATTGATGGGGGTTTACAGGCAAGAACTGCGTCGCTGTGAAATAAGCTTGCGCAACTGCATTTGCAGGAAGAAAATTATAAAATGTAGATGAATGAATCATTGTGTAGATGAATGTTAGGTTGATGTTGTGTCAGGTGGAATGAAGCATTGACAACAAGTTGATAGCTACAGCTGAAGTTTGGGCTGTTAACTGGTGGTGCACAAGAAGATAAGCTGACGTCGATGGTGAGAACATGGAATTGTATGTGGTGTTGTTGAGCTGAAGGGTAGCAGGTGGCAGTGGTACTAGTTGTAAGCTGAAATGGTGGTACTGAGAATGGAAGCTGGATAATGTGCAGCTGTAAAGGATTAAGGCAAGAAGCTAAATTGTGGTGGTTGGCTGTGAATAAGTCATGTAGCAGGTTTTGAGATGAGAAAGGATTTGCAGTATGGAGCTGAAATGTTAGTTGCAACTGTTGGAAAGAAGCTACAGAAGGCTGTGATTCTATGGCTGAAGCTGCAGTTTGCATTGCTGTAGCAGTGTGTTATTGTCTTATGTGAGCTGGTACTGATGCAGGGAGTGGAAGAAAGTGCCAGTAAAGGCCTGAGCAGTTTAGAGTTTCTGCAGAAACAGCGCGAAAAGTGAGCAGAATTGGTGCACCGGTGGTACTAGCCCCGGTTGTCGGATTTCGGAAGTTAAAGTGTGGATTGTAAAGTTTCATTGAATCGTGAAGGGGGTATGAGTCGGATGCAAGAGTCGACGGTCGGATATATGAGCTACGAGTCGCGCTTTTTGGTACGTTTTCGCAAGAACAAGGAATGGGTTGAAATGGTTCTTCTTTTGAATGTTTGAACTGAGGAGAAGTAAAGTTGAGCTGCTGGGAGTATGCACTTGCTGGTGACAGTTTTCGATGACAAAAGCGGCCAGAGACGGTTTTCCGATGACCGAATTCCGTCGACCGGTGACCGGATTCCGGTGATGACATCAGCAATCCGGCGACCCAGTTTTGGACCCATATTTTCCAGAGGAGATGTTTTAACACATGCGCTTGGTGGACCACTTGGAGATGGGTTTTGAGAAAACCTAAATTTGGAAAGAGTATCCTTTTGGAATGGGAGAAGCATATAAATAGAAAACTCTTTCTCTAAACCTAGATATCTCCATTAGGGAGGCTTCTACTTGTTTTCTAGGGTTTCACATGATAGATTCTTCTAAACTCTTTGTGATGATTTCCAAAAACCCAAGTAGTTGATTTATTTTTATTGGTTAAAGACGTAGTTGGATTTTGGCAACCAAGTTATGATTTTTATGAATTAGTTTTCTCTCAATATTATCGTTTGATTTCTACGGGTTATAATAATTGCATGATTGATGTATTGCAATATGATTGAATGTTTGTTTAGTTAAGTCTAGAATTGATTGAACTCACATCCATATCTATAGCTAATTTAGGGTTCATCATCGAGCGATAACCTTGAATACGAGTAGCATGATATGATTATGGTTTGTAGTGATACACTCTTGTAGTCATATGTAGAAGTTGACCTTTGTTCGAATTGTTTGCGCAATGTATTACAATTGCATTGATTAGCCTATTTCTGAAACTTAATGCTCATAGGAATTGAACTTAATTAGCGCAAGGCGTTAGGTTATTCTTTAGGTAGAATTCACATATGCAGCTCTAATGTGTGTGTTGATGACTTAGGAAATTTATGGAGTATTCTTGCAATAAGATATTCTAGGGCTTTTGATGATAGCGAGATTAAATACGAATTCTAATCATACATTCAAAACTTGTTTACAATTGAAGATGAAACCTTTATCCAATATTTCACAACCTTGATTTGCGTGCTTTACTTTTATTTTAGTTTTAATTTTATAAAAATCAGAAAACCCCCGGTGTTATTTATAGGAAACAGAAACAATTTGACAACCTTAGTCCTCTCTGTTGGAACGATCCTTTCTTGCCCTTGCTATATTATATATTTTGAGTAGTGAGAAAGTGTAATTTATTTTTGACGCCTATGACAGCGATCAAATTTTGAGATATTTACGCATGAATAAGTGGTAACCATTTTATTTTCTCTAATTTATAATTTATAATTCACTCAATCACTGCTTTTGCAGAGTCTTAAATTGTTTGCATAATTTTCGGCATTAGTTGTGATTCAATTAGATAGGTTATACTTTGTTTAGATAATCTATGCTTAGGGAATACAATTAATTTTTGGGAATTTGCCTGATTATTTGTGGATTAAGAAATAAGGACTTAAAAAGATAATTAGAGTTTTGTGTTATTCACCATAAATTATTCATGTGTAATAGTGGAATCAGTGTCTTGGTTATTTTCTCATATCTTGAATCAATTTTGTGTTAAGTTTTCTTTATTTTTAAGTTTTATAAGTCTAAAATCCATTGCTTTCACAAGTCTCAACGAACCTTTCACTACAACATTATTGAGATCACATCAATTTTTGGCGCCGCCGACGCGGACTTGTCTTTAGGCTAGAGTTTTTAGATTTTCTTTTAGGTTTTTATTTATTTGTTCTTCTTTATGTTTTTGGGTTTTTGTCTTTTCCTTTCAGATTTTGGGATTTGGAGCGAAAGAAAAATTTGCCAAAGCTTTTGGTGGATACTTAAAGATTTGGAGTTAAAGACAAAGCGAAAGGAGCGAAAGAAGAAGATTTTTTTTATTTTAGAAAAAAAAAAAGAGAGAGATATTTTTTATTTTATTTTAAGACTTTCTTTTCTTTTGTACTTTATTTTTGGACTTTGGACTTGGACATTTGGACATTCTTTTATTTTTAAACCCTACGGAAGGGTAGTATTAAATATAAACTGTTTGCAGAGAAGGACGACGATTACGATATCGTCTCGGCCCCTCGGGTTCGTACATGACATAAGAGTCGTGACCCGAGTCGACTGCAACGGTTCATCCCCCGTCTGGAACGGGAGGTAAGTTTGTCGAAACACTCGCGAATCCCTTTCCAGCGAGTTACTGTCTTCCTTCGTGTGAATATATGCCGAGGACTTGAAAACGGCTGCTTTAATTTCCTAGTAAAGGGAAAGGACTGGCCATACAAGATAAGGGTTCGGATTTCATCATCGTTCTCTTCTTGCCCTCCTTAGGAAACGATACTTAACGCGAACCTAAGCTTTAAAATTTGGAATAGAACGAGACCGATAGGGTAACGAGCTTAATAGGAAAGTCATTCGAAAAATATTGGTTACTCTTTTAGCATACTTGAAGTTCATGATGGTTTCTGTGAAGTTGAATGCGTGACTGCGCCGCCTTGTAATAGCGGTGAGGCCTTGGGTATCAAAGCTCCACGGAGCTTCCCTCGCCTTGATTCAACTTACTTTGACTCGGATTGATCCAGAGGGGTTTGCTTAAATTGTAACGAATTCCCTTTCGAACGATTAGAAGATGGTCTAGAAACAATCTAAGTGGAGCCATCATGCTTTTTGTTTGCTAGATATCATTAGGTTTGTTGTGGTGGAGTCAGCCTTGTTTGTGTTTGCATAGAACTTCCCTTCCTTTTAGGATTTTTCTTTTTCTTTTGTTTTGTTTTTCTAGTGTATGCCCGAGGTCATTAGAGAACGGGCTTGGAAAAGAAACACTCTAGGTCGTTTGATTAGTGACAAACCTAGTAGTTCTTCTTGTGAAGGCGGGGAACTCAAAGACTCTTCTTTTGAGAGCCCCGTTTTTGGAAACTTCATTTTGAGAATCTTCTCTTCGTGAGGAAAGTACCCCTAGTACTTGATTGTGTGCCGATGGCAACTTTGAAAGATTACATGTTCCCAACTGGGACCAACCGAGCTTCGTGCATTAAATTGCCGCCAATACGGCTAACTTCGAGATAAAAGCTAGTATTCTTCAGATGATCCCTATATTCTTAGGAAAAGATGATGAGAACCCTTATTTTCATATTAGGGACTTTGAGGAAATTTGTGGGACAGTTAGAATAAAAGACCTTACTGATGAAGTTTTGAAACTTAAGATGTTCCCCTTTTCCTTAAAAGATAAAGCCAAGACCTGGCTAAACAACCTACCATCTGAATCCATTGAAACATGGCAGGAACTTATTGCTTCTTTCTATATGAAATTCTACCCTAAGCATAAACTGCAGGTTGTTAGGCGAGAAAATTAGTGCTAGTGTGCAACAAGAGGGAGAGTCTCTTTATAGGTTTTTAGAGAGATTCAATGATCTCCTATCTCTGTGTCCTCACCATGGATTTGATAAGATGAAACTTGTAGGGATTATTTATGATGGTTTAGACTATTCGACCAAAGCCATGGTCGAGTCTATGTGTCTTTGGTGAGTTTACTAATAAAAGTCTTGAGGATGCCTTTACCTTCTTAGGAGTTGTTCTTTGAGAAATCCCAACAGTGGGAGTCTTGTGTTGAACCCCCTAAAAGACTCTTGGTCAATTGAAGTAGCACCAATGTGGTAGATACAAGCTTCGGGACAGATGCTAAGTTTGTTGCTTTATCTAGAAGGTTAGAAGCTTTGGAATTGAATCAGCCTAAAAATAGGCCCCTTGTTGAACCTAATAGAACCTCTCAAGTTTCTAGTTGTGGAATAGAGCCCGATAACTCATTTTGGGAAGGTCAGGTTAGTGAAGAGCAAGCTCATGCTGTCTATAACAATGCTAGGTTTGAGAACCGTCAGAAGTTTGACCCATACTCAGAGACCTACAACCTTGGTTGGAGAAACCATCCTAATTTCTCTTGGTCTAAGGGCTAGAATCAAGGTCAGTCTAGTAATTCTCAGCCTCCCCCAAGTTTTGGTTATAATAAGAATTCTTCAGGTCAAACCCAGTTCCAGAACCCTTCTGAGAATAGAATGACTAGCTTAGAGGAATCTCTTAGTATACTAAAAAAGAGACAGTATATGTTAACACAGAGCCAGGAAATGTTAGTAAAGAGCCAGGGTAATTTTCAAGAGGAAACCAAGCAGAATTTTAAGAATAATTCCCAGTCTCTTACTAAATTAGAACTTCAAGTCGGCCAAATAGCTAAGTTCCTTAGTGAGAGAGAATATGGAAGGTTCCCTAGTCATACTGATCCTAACCATAAAGGAGACAAATCGTACAATCATGTGAATTCTATTACAACCCTTAGGAGTGGAAAGAAAGTTGACAATAAGGTTGCCATGCCTGAAAGTGAACATCTTGTAGTTCACCCTTCCCGAGCCAGAAAATGAGGAGACTGATAGAGTCTCTAATGAGACCAATGAGGGTCATATTGAACCAGGCTTTGTTCCCAGAGCCCCATTCCCCCAGCTGCTAGTTCCAACTAAGAGGGAGTCCAACTTTAATGATATATTGGAGGTTTTTAAGCAGGTTACTATCAACCTCCCATTGTTGGATGCGATTAAGCAGATTCCCGCTTATGCCAAGTTTCTTAAGGACTTGTGTACACGAAAGCGTAAGCTTAGTGTTCAAAAAAAAGCCTTCCTAGCTAGTTACGTTATTCAGAATACCACTACTCCTAAGTATAAAGACCCAGGGTCCCCTACTATTTCTTGCACAATAGGTAAATACCGTGTTGAGAAAGCTTTGCTTGACTTAGGAGCCAGTGTGAACTTACTCCCATACCATGTGTACCTTAAGCTAGGACTTGGTGAGATGAAACCTATCCAGATGACTCTTGATTAGGCGACAGGTCCGTTAAAATTCCTCGGGGTGTGATCGAGGATGTTCTCATAGAGGTCGACAAGTTTATTTATTCGGTGGATTTTGTTATCCTAGATACCCTTTGTCCCCGACCCGAGAGAACCAGATACCGGTAATTTTAGGTCGCCCGGTTTTAGCTACATCCAATGCGATCATTAACTGTCGAACTGGTATTATGAATTTGTCTTTTGGTAATATGACTATTGAGCTGAACGTCTTTCATATTAGTAAGCTACCCTCTGAACTAGATGACTCGAGCATAGAAGAGGTGAACATGATAGGAACATTAGTCGAGGAGTCATTACCAAACACTTTGTTAGAAGATCCATTAAAGAAATGCCTAGCTCACTTTGGGATTGATTTTTATGATGATGATGTGATTAATGAGGTGAATGCTTTGTTAGATTCAACCCCTTTGATAGACACTAGTAATGGCTAGAAACCTAAGTTCGAACCTCTACCCGTTTCTAAGTCTACCCTAGTTCCTTCGTTAGAAGAGCCTCCTAAGTTGGACCTAAAACCATTACCAGATACACTAAAGTATGTGTTTTTAGGCCCTTCTGAGACTTTACCTGTGATTATTGCTTCCGACTTGGATAGTGATCAGGAAAGTAGGCTAGTGATCGTCCTTCAAAACAACAAGGAAGCTTTAGGGTGGACCTTAGCAGACATTAAGGGTATAAGTCCCACAGTTTGTATGCATCAGATCTATTTAGAGAGTGACACCAAACCTTCTAGGGAGATGCAGCGAAGACTAAACCCTAATATGAAAGAAGTAGTTCCAACCGAGGTTCTTAAGCTGTTAGATGCAGGCATTATCTACCCCATTTCGAGACATGACAAGTGGGTCAGCCCCGTTCGGGTTGTTCCCAAGAAATCCGGTACATCTTGTAGTCGAGAATGATAACAATGAATTAATCCCAACCCGAGTGACCACGGGTTGACGTGTTTGTATTGACTATAGGAAATTGAACAAGGTCACTAGGAAGGACCACTTTCCCCTTCCCTTTATCGACCAGATGCTAGAGAGATTAGCTGGACATAGTCATTGCTGCTTTTTAGATGGATACTCGGCTATAATCGGATCGTTATTTCCCCAGAAGACCAGGAGAAAACCACTTTTACCTGTCCCTTTGGTACCTTTGCGTATAGACGCATGCCTTTCGGGCTATGTAACGCCCCTGCGACTTTTCAGCGTTGCATGATGAGCATATTTTCTGACATGGTAGAACGGTTCTTAGAGGTCTTTATGGATGATTTTTTCAGTGTTTGGTTCATCTTTCGATGAGTGCTTGCATCATTTGTCATTAGTTTTGACTAGATGTAAGGAAAATAATTTAGTGCTTAACTGGGAAAATTGTCACTTCATGGTTCGTTCAGGAATTGTTCTAGGGCATATCGTATCTTCTAAGGGTATAGAGGTAGATAAAGCCAAAGTTGACCTTATCAAGACTTTACAGTCCCAAAACGTAAAAGATATTAGGTCATTCTTAGGGCATGCAGGTTTTTATCGTCGATTCATTAAGGATTTTAGTTTGATTTCTAGACCTCTTTGCAATTTGCTTGCAAAAGATGCTAAGTTTGTCTTTGATGATGCTTGTTTAGAGGCTTTTGAGAAGCTTAAGACTTTACTCACTACCGCCCCCATAGTCCAGCCATCCAACTGGAACCTACCCTTTGAAATCATGTGCGATGCTTTAGATTATGCTATTGGTGTTGTGCTAGGTCAGCGAGAAAACAAATTACTTCATGTGATTTATGATAGACGCATTTATGTGTCTAATTTGTCCTCAATGTTTCGTATTGTTAGTACTCGATTTTTGTACTAATTTTGGTGTTTTTATGTGTGTGTAGGTGTTTTTGGAGAAATACACTTGTGCGGAAAAAGTTGCTCGAAAAGTGCTTTTTGGACCCCGGAGGACAATTGCTATACGGACCCTCACTTTTGCTAAGGGGCACCCACGGCTATATATAGCCCATTTATCCATCGCACCCATCTTCCCCATTAGAATATGAACTTTTGGCGGGAAAAAATGGTTTCACAGGGAAGAACTAGGGTTGCGATTTTGAAGCTGTTCACGTGAGACTAAATGGCTGTGGTTGTTTGGGTAGCTACCTTTGGGCCTAACAGGGTTGGTATGGGTCGATTCGACGTCTACTTTTGGCTAGATAATTCGCGAGGAGAAGACGGAGAGCATGTGCCGAGAAGAGATATTCACGGGATTGTATGTGTCGATGGGATTTTGAGTGAGGCAAAGCGTGTTTAAATTAATATGGGACGTCTATCCAACAAGTTCAACTAATTTGGACAGCTACAGACGCGTGCAAGAGAAGAATAAGGAAATATTTCCTTAAAATGGCAGTAAAAGATATATCGAGTAATGGAGGATTTTTGGCAGTGATGGAGCGAGATTTTTTGGTGTCTATGGCTATATAAAGGGTACTCGTGCACCATAGAAGGGTTATGGAGAGCTTGGAGATAGTTTAGAGCAATAACAGAGTGAGAATCGAGAGTTGCAGAGAATATTTTTCTGCTCCTGTGGAAGACGAAGAACGCGAAGAACAGACAGCAAAAAACCGTCGTTCTTCAACAGTGTTAACGACAGAGCTTTGAGGGTCGTAATATTCAGAGTCAGTGACGCATATTTTTTATCGTTCTCTGTAACAGTGTTTGCAACAATTATAAACGTTGCAAACACCCGATTTTCATCATTTTCTCCATTTCATCATTTGTAAGCACCTTTGAGCAATAAAATCATATTTTGAGCGTGTTTCCAACATGATGAGCTAGACCCCATCACTGGGACGACGGAGGAAGCTGTTTTGCACCCATGTGGTAATTCTATTTAATTCCTTTATGACTATTTGCACTATTATAATTGATTTATGATTTTTCTTGATTATTTGTGAATTCGTTAGATGTCGCATGCTTAGTCTTAGGTACTTTAGATGCGTCATGCTTGTGAATTACATATAATTCTTTATAAAATCTACCTTGGCAAAGAATTAGAGTCGATGTTCGTTATTTTATGAGCTTCAATTGTCCAGAATTAATAGATGAACCGCATGATGTGAGAATTAGTGGAATCCGGAGTCCCAGTAACTCTTTTCATCTTGTGACATAAATTGTATATTTTCTCTATTTTTATTATTTTTCTTTATTAAATCCTAGAATCAATTTCAACAAGTCCGAGTGAACGACAACTCTATTTACCACTATACAAAATTCGATCAATTTTTGGCGCCGCCGACGCGGACTTGTGTATAGATTTGTTTTTAGGTTTTTATTTTTATTATTTTTGTTCTTTTTTATGCGTTTTGGTATTTCTGTTTGCTTTCAGATTTGGAGTGGAGTGAAAGAAAAAGAGAAAGTGTTGAAAAGAAAAGCAACGCCAAAATAGGAAAGGAAAGAGAGATCCGAACGGAGTGAAGAAGAAAATTTTGTATATAGTGTAATTATTATTTTAAATTTTTTTTAGAAACTGTAATTAGGTAATTATTTTTGTAATTTTTATTTTTGGACTTTTTAATTTTTGGAATTTATTTGACTTTTGGACATTATTATTTTTAAAACTCTAAGGAAGGGTTAGTTTAAATATAAAATGCACAGGGAAGGACGACAGTTACGATACTGTCTCGGCCGCTCGGGTTCGTACATGACATAGGAGTTGTGGCCCGAGTCGACCTCAACGGTTCATTCCCCGTCTGGAACGGGAGGTAAGAATTCTAAACACCCGCGAATCCCCTGTCAGCGGGTTTACTGGATGATTTTGTATGCATATATGTTGAGGTATTGAAAGCGGCTGTTTTAAATTCCTAGTAAAGGGCAAGGACTGGCCATACAAGATAAGGGTTCGGATTTCATCACCGTTCTCTTCTTGCCCGCCTTAGGAAAACGATACCAAACGCGAACCTAAGCTTAAAAGTTTGACTAGAACGAGACCGATAGGGTAACGAGCTTAATAGGAAAGTCATTCGAAAAATATTGGTTACCCTTTTAAGCATACTTCGAAGTTCATGATGGTTTCTGTGAGTTGAATGCGTGACTGCGCCGCCTTGTAATGCGGTGAGGCCTTGGGTATCAAAGCTCCACGCAGCTTCCCTCGCCTTTATTCAACTTACTTAAACTCGGATTTATTCCAGAGGGGTTTGCTCAGATTGTAACGAATTCCCTTTCAAAGGATTAGAAGCTGGTCTAGAAACAATCTAAGTGGAGCCATCATGCTTTTTGTTTGCTAGAAATCAGTAGGTTTGTTGTGGTCGAGTCAGCCTTGTTTGTGCTTGTGTAGAATTCCCTTGCAGTTAGGATGTCAAACTGGTATTATAATAGCCATCACAATGAATATGAATATCCAACTGAACAATATGGACATCACCCTTTTTATGACCAGAGTGTGAATAGTGGTTGGGAACGCCAACCTTTTGAAGATTATGTCTCATACCATGGTGAGCCCAATTACTATTCACATGAATACCGGTCATACGAGCAAAATTCTTATAATTCCTCTTCTCTAGATGAAGCACGTAAGATACTTGAGTCAACGTGTAAGTTAACTGAGTCAACACGTGAGTTTGCTGAGACAACACGTAGGTTAGAGTTAGAGACAGGAGAAAGAATTGCTCGAATTACTCTTGATTGCCAATACATTCTTTCCAATATCACCCGTGAAAATTAGAACAATTTTTATAATCAGGATGACGAGGTTAGAATTGGTAACACTAATTTAGATGAGGTTCAACCATTTTCATGTTATTATAATGATGATTATGATGAGGATAGTGTTGATGAAGAATTTGAAATAAATAGGCATAGTGATCAGGAATTTGTTACCCCAATTGAGCTTTATAATGATAATAATATTTCTAGTTCATTTCTAAATAATTTTAATAATTATTCACCTATTCAAAAGGATGAGGATTTGACTAGAGATACCCCCGTTTTAGACGATGTAGTATTTCCTTTTGATTACGAAGCCAATGATGGTTTAGAGGAACGAGTATATTTTGAGTCTAGCGATTTAGAAACAATAGACTTAGAAAAAGAAAATGAACTCGTAGAGATGAGTGAGGATGTACCTGACTTAGAAGAATCAATTGACCATTTTCAGGAATCAGATGACCTTGAAATTAGGGAAGTTGTGACTAGTTTTTCTAGAGACACTGAAAACTCTAAGTTTGGGGGTGATTATCATTCTCCATGTGCTTTAACTCTTAGAAAGGTCCCTAACTTGGGACTTGACATATGTGTCTCAACCATTTTAAAATATTATCTTCATACACTTTTTCATGAACCTAGTTGTGTCCATAAAGAAATTCAGTTGTTAAGAACCCATCCTCTGGTAGATGTGGTTAACCCAGGCTATGATACCACGATTGACTTTGTTTTCCCACCAAAAACCTTCCTTCCAATTGTGGGAACGTATAAGTTTCATATGTGCCAATTATTAAGTTTTGAGACTAAACCTAATTACTTAAGGAGATTAGGGTCGACACATTTGCTTAAGAATGACCACTACTGTGGTCAACTGTGTGAGTCAAGTATGATTGACTTAGAGGATCCCTAGTTATCCAGGTTATTGTTATGTGCTTCTAAGTTCTTAATTGAGTATTTCCAGACTCTAGAACCTGATCTTCAGGATATTGCCTTTGAGGAAATCCAGCCGATGAAAACTTTTTATTTAGACCCTTTTATAGAGCCTGAACCCGAACCCGAACCACAACTAGATGTAGTTGTCTTAAACAAAACAATATATAAGGGTGTGTTGGATATCTTCATGAGTACGTGGCGTTTCCTCTTCTTGTGGTTAGCACTTTTCGATCCGGATGACCCATGATTATTCCGGCTGCTACTATATGATTCTTCGAGGTGACTAATCTCTTCCATTTGTCTGGTCAAGACTTTAAACTTAGCACTTCTTGGGAGGTAACCCAATATTCGTGCGACACGGTAATATCTTTCCTTATCTCTTTTGCTTCAAATAGTAACTGTTTCTCCTTGTTCATGTTTTTAATTTCATCTTTAGAACATTGAGGACAATGCTAGATTTAAGTTTGGGGGTATGGGAGAAACCTTTTAGTTGCAGTATTAATAAATAAACTCGAGCCTAGAAATTTATGTTTATTAAGGTCGGCACTAACCAATCTAAGTGGATGGAAACATCTTGGTTGTAGGAGTTGAGGAACCAATCGATTAGATGGAAACATCTAGAAGAGTCTATTCATAAAAGCACGAGCTCGGGTGTTAGAAAAGAAAACATGGTAGTTTCGCCATATCCTCGTGATGGAAACATCGAAAGAATCCCGATCACTTCTTTTATTTTTCTCTTTACCATTGCTAGGGTGAAATAGAGTGACCGAGATACCAAAAAAAAAAAAAAAAAAATTGAGACCAGACCACTAGACCAACCTAGGAATAAATACAATAAAGTCGATCACTTTGGTACCCTTGTATATGCAGTGAGTTGACCTAGAGTTAGGATTATCGACCACTGGTCCCCTTGTATATGCCAGTGTGTTGATATTAGTCCGGACAAGTATCTCAGTCCATTAGGATAGGTTCACCTTAGTCAACATCATCCACGTTTTTATCTACATCCATCTTCTTAATCTATCCATGTGATTGGTTGACTCCGGTTTATGATGTCCAGAAACTATCTGAGTAGAGCCCTGTCACTTTATATGAATTTTAGTATGCTTGAGTGCAAACTCGTGTACATCAATTGGAATTTCGCATCAGGGTACTCCTCCTGTAGTCAATAAGTATGCCAACCAAGGAGATTCTTTAGTGCCTTCCAAGGTTCTGCGTAGATAGCTAGGGTCTGGAGTAAAGGTTTTGTGGGTACACCTCTGGTAAACCCTCCGGAGACAACACTCCGCCACTAGGGCCACCTAGCGGTTTAACGGCTTGCTGCACGTGCGAAGTGTAGTCATTTTATTTTCTAGATTAGATTTGCTCGGGACTAGCAAATAATAAGTTTGGGGGTATTTGATAGACGCATTTATGTGTCTAATTTGTCCTCAATGTTTCGTATTGTTAGTACTCGATTTTTGTACTAATTTTGGTGTTTTTATGTGTGTGTAGGTGTTTTTGGAGAAATACACTTGTGCGGAAAAAGTTGCTCGAAAAGTGCTTTTTGGACCCCGGAGGACAATTGCTATACGGACCCTCACTTTTGCTAAGGGGCACCCACGGCTATATATAGCCCATTTATCCATCGCACCCATCTTCCCCATTTGAATATGAACTTTTGGCGGGAAAAAATGGTTTCACGGGAGGAAGAACTAATTTTGGTTTCGTGAGACTAAAGGAAGCTAACTAGGGTTGGTATGGGTGCGTCTACTTTTGGCTAGATAATTCGCGAGGAGAAGACAGAGAGCATGTGCCGAGAAGAGATATTCACGGGATTGTATGTGTCGATGGGATTTTGAGTGAGGCAGAGCGTGTTTAAATTAATCTGGGACGTCTATCCAACAAGTTCAACTAATTTGGACAGCTACAGACGCGTGCAAAGAGAAGAATAAGGAAATATTTCCTTAAAATGGCAATAAAAGATATATCGAGTAATGGAGGATTTTTGGCAGTGATGAAGCGAGATTTTTTGGTGTCTATGGCTATATAAAGGGTACTGGTGCACCACAGAAAGGTTATGGAGAGCTTGGGGATAGTTTAGAGCAACAGTGAGAATCCGAGTTGCGAGAGAATATTTTCGCTCTGTGGAAGACGAAGAACGCGAAGAAGACAACAAAAACCGTCGTTCTTCAACAAGTGTTAACGAGTGAGCTTTGAGGGTCGTAATATTGAGTCGACGCATATTTTTTATCGTTTCTGATATATGAGTGTTTGCAACAATTATAAACGTTTCAAACACCCGATTTTCATCATTTTCTCCATTTCATCATTTGTAAGCACCTTTGAGCACTAATTTGGACATGCTCCCCCCAGCTCCACGGCAACTGAGCGCCGCTTGCAAAAGACAGCGTGCAAGAGAAGAAGAAGGAAATATTTCCTTAAAATGGCAATAAAAGATATATCGAGTAATGGAGGATTTTTGGCGAATGGAGGTGATGGAGGCGAGATTTTTTGTCTATGGCTATATAAAGGGTTGCACCACGCAAACTTGGGAAAGGTTATGGAGAGCCAACAGTGAGAATCCGAGTTGCGAGAGAATATCATGACAACAAAATCGCATGCTATCTTTCGTTCTTCAACATGTGTTAACGGAGCTTTGAGGGTCGTAATGAATAAAATCATATTTTGAGCAATAAAATCATATTTTGCAATAAAAATCATATTTTGGCATGTTTCCAACATGATGAGCTAGACCCCATCACTGGGACGACGGAGGAAGCTGTTTTGCACCCATGTGGTAATTCAATTTAATTCCTTTATGACTATTTGCACTATTATAATTGATTTATTATTTTTCTTGATTATTTGTGAATTCGTTAGATGTCGCATGCTTAGTCTTAGGTACTTTAGATGCGTCATGCTTGTGAATTACATATAATTCTTTATAAAATCTACCTTGGCAAAGAATTAGAGTCGATGTTCGTTATTTTATGAGCTTTAATTGTCTGGAATTAATAGATGAACCGCATGAATGTGAGAATTAGTGGAATCCCGAGTCCCAGTAACTCTTTTCATCTTGTGACATAAATTGTATATTTTCTCTATTTTTATTATTTTTCTTTATTAAATCCTAGAATCAATTTCAAAAAGTCCGAGTGAACGACAACTCTATTTACCACTATACAAAATTCGATCGATTTACTATGCTAGCAAAACTCTGAATGATGCCCAGTTTAACTATACCACTACAGAGAAGGAACTGTTGGCCATTGTGTTTGCCTTAGACAAGTTTAGACCCTATCTCTTAGGATCTAAGATCATAATCTATACTGATCATGCTGCTTTGAAATACCTTTTGTCTAAGAAGGATACCAAACCTAGATTGATTAGATGGATCCTTTTATTACAAGAATTTTCCCAGGACATTAGAGACAAAAAGGGTGCGAGAAAATGTAGTAGTGAGACCACTTGTCTAGGCTGGTTGTTAGTTCCCCTAATGATTCCCTTCATATAAGGGATAGCTTTCCTGATGAACTATTATTCTCTGTTTCCCAATCACCTTGGTATGCAAATATAGTGAATTATCTTGTTACTGGTCGAATGCCCCAACATTGGGGTAAACAAGATCGTTCTAGGTTTTTAGCCGAGGTTAAACACTTCTTTTGGGATGATCCTTATTTATTTAAGTATTGTCCAGACCAGATTATTAGGAGATGTATACCTGAGAATGACCAGTCCAGTATTATTTCCTTTTTTCATGATCATGCTTGTGGGGGTCACTTTAGTGCTAAGAAGACTGCTGCTAAGATATTGCAGTGTGGATTCTATTGGCCTTCGTTGTTTAAAGACTCCCATAGTTACTGTGTTACTTGTGAACGTTGCCAGAAATTAGGAACCATTTCCCGAAGGAACATGATGCCCTTGAACCCTATTTTAGTTTTCGTGTCTTTGATGTGTGGGGTATTGACTTTATGGGTCTGTTTCCTAATTCTTTTGGTAACCTATACATCCTTATCGCTATAGACTATGTCTCTAAGTGGATTGAGGCGGTTGCGTGTAAAACCAATGACCATAGGGTTGTGATTGAGTTCTTGAAAAATAATATACTTACACGTTTTGGTACACCGCGAGCTATAATTAGTGAGGGAGGGTCGCACTTTTGTAATGGACCTTTTAAGCTTTTGATGAAGAAATATGGTATTACATATAAGGTAGCTACCCCGTATCATCCGCAGACTAGTGGTCAGGTCGAGGTTTCTAATAGGGAGATAAAACGTATATTAGAGAAAATAGTTAATCCTAATCGGAAAGACTGGTCGTCTAGGCTTACTGATGCCTTATGGGATTACCGTACGGCATTTAAAACCCCTATTGGAATGTCGCCTTATCGTCTTGTTTATGGCAAGGCATGTCATTTACCTGTTGAGTTAGAACATAGAGCTTATTGGGCTGTTAAACAGCTAAATTTTTCACTTAACAAGGCAGGAGCCCATAGGAAACTCCATCTCAATGAGTTGGATGAGATTCGTATAGATGCTTACGATAGTGCGAAGGAGTATAAGAACAAAATGAAACTTGTGCATGATAGAAATAGTTTACGGAAGTCATTTTCTCCAGGTCAAAAAGTTCTTCTGTATGATACCCGCTTGCATCTTTTCCCTGGCAAGTTACTTTCTCGATGGACGGGTCCTTTTATTGTTCGCACTGTCTTTCCTCATGAAGCTGTTGAAATTGAGACACCGGATGGTAGTAGTTCTTCGAAGGTTAACGGTCATAGATTGAAACCCTTTTTAGAGCCATTTCCTACAGTCGATGTTGAGGAGGTCCCTCTGGAGGACCCTGTTTACCCTTGATTGACCATCGAGGCAGTTGTATGTTGTATATTAGTTTTGATTTTCTCTCTCTTCACCCAGGTACTATCTTTCCGACTTCTCTCTTTACTGATTCCTCATGTTACTTTACTTTTTGGTATTTCTCTTTCATTAGAAACATTGAGGACAATGTTAGATTTAAGTTTGGGGGTGGGGAAGAAACTTTTTGTTAGCTTTTAGTTGCAATAAATAAACTCCAGAGCCTAGAAATTTATGTTTATTAAGGTCGGCACTAACCAATCTAAGTGGATGGAAGCATTTTGGTTGTAGGAAGTTGAGGAACCAATCTGATTAGATGGAAACATCTAAAGAGTCTATTCATAAAAGCACAGAGCTCAGGTGTTAGAAAAAGAAAACATGGTAGTTTCGCCATATCCTCGTGATGGAAACATCGAAAGAATCCTGATCACTTCTTTTATTTTTCTCTTTACCATTGCTAGGGTGAAATAGAGTGACTGAGATACCACCAAAAAAAAAAAAAAAAAAAAAAAAATTAAGACCAGACCACTAGACCAACCGGAAAAAATACATAAAGTCGACCACTTGTACCCTTGTATATGCCATTGAGTTGACCTAGAGTTAGGATTATCAACCTCTCGGTTCCCTTGTATATGCCAGTGTGTTGATATTAGTCCAGACTAGTATCTCAGTCCATTAGGATAGGTTCACCTTAGTCAACATTATCTACGTTTTTTCTCTACATCCATCTTCTTAATATATCCATGTGATTGGTTGACTCCGGTTTATGATGTCTAGAAACTATCTGAGTAGAGCTCTGTCACTTTATATGAATTTTAGTATGCTTGAGTGCAAACTCTTGTACAACAATTGGAATTTCGCATCAGGGTACTTCCTCCCGTAGTCAATAAGTATGCCAACCAAGGAGATTCTTTAGTGCCTTCCAAGGTTCTGCGTAGATAGCTAAGTGGAGTAAAGGTTTTGTGGGTACACCTCTGGTAAACCCTCCGGAGACAACACTCCGCCACTAGGGCCACCTAGCGGTTTAACGGCTTGTTGCACGTGCTTAGTGTAATCATTTTATTTTTATTTATTAGTTTTGCTCGAGGACTAGCAAATAATAAGTTTGGGGGTATTTGATAGACGCATTTATGTGTCTAATTTGTCCTCAATGTTTCGTATTATTAGTACTCGTTTTCGTCCTTATTATGGTGTTTTGTGTGTTTGTAGGTATTTTTTGGAAATAAATATTGTTGGAAAATTAGGCTCGAAAAGTTGCTCGGAGCACCTCCGGAGGACACGTGTTATTCGGACTCTTGCATTTGGCTAAGGGGCACCCAGTTACTAAGGGGCAACTCCAGTGCGCCACCTGCTATTCACACCTGACTCTGTTAGGGGACGTCGTCCCTTTCATTCAAAACTTCAGTTTTGGGGAAATTCATTTCATATAGTTTTCAATCTGCGGAATTCTGGAGCATATTTGGACCGGATTTCACGAGATTTTTACGCACAGTTGGATTGATATGGGCATGTTCTATCTAAACAGGACAACTATGAGTCACAGAATCGATAAAGGAGGAGTTCTCATAGAGTTTTTTCCGGAACAGGGAAGCATATCCCCGTAAGGAGATATCCACGGGATTTCTGTGGATTGCGTGTGTTCGAGGGCTGTTGGGATGTGCATTCGCTTTGTATTAGCATGTTGGGAGCGTGTTTGTGTCAATTCAACGCGAGAAATAGATAAAAAGGGAAATTATTCCCGTAGCCTGCATGGAAAATAAATGAAAATATTTTGGAGTTATCACGGAAGATTTGAAGGTGCTATGAGTATAAATTGATATTGGAGTCACAGGAGGGGGGGACAGAGAGTTTGGGAGCATTATAGAGCTTAGAAAGTCGAGTTGCAGAATCACCATTTCTGCTGCTCTTGAAGAACACGAAGAACATAAGACGCACGAAGGACCGTCATTTTCGCTACAGTGGCAACGACACATCTGAGGGTCGTAGTTCAGGAGACAGTCTTAAAACTACAGAAACATCAACACTTTACATTTATTGTTCTCTGTAACAGTCCGTTTGTAATAATTATAACTGTTACAAATCAGGCTTTTCATCTTTTCTCCCTTGTTCATCATTTGTAAACCATTTTTGAGCATTAATAATGATTTTTGAGCGTGTTTCCAACATGATGATGAGTTAGTTCTCCGACAACCAAGGCAATGAGGAAGCTATTTACGCATGAATAAGTGGTAACCATTTTATTTTCTCTAATTTATAATTTATAATTCACTCAATCAACTTTGCTTTTGCGAGTTTTAAATTGTTTGCATAATTTTCGTCATTAGTTGTGATTCAATTAGATAGGTTATACTTTGTTTAGATAATCTTTGCTTAGGGGATACAATTAATTTTTGGGAATTTTCCTGATTATTTGTGGATTAAGAAATAAGGACTTAAAAAGATAATTAGAGTTTTGTGTTATTCACCATAAATTATTCATGTGTAATAGTGGAATCAGTGTCTTGGTTATTTTCTCATATCTTGAATCAATTTTGTGTTAAGTTTTCTTTATTTTTAAGTTTTATAAGTCTAAAATCCATTGCTTTCACAAGTCTCAACGAACCTTTCACTACAACATTATTGAGATCACATCACCTTGCCCTCATCGTCTTTGACCAAGACAGCCTCTAAGCCCTTGATAATATGTTTGAAGCGGACGGCTTCCCATTCACATCTCCTAGCCGGGGTTGGTTTGTTGGTTGGAGCCAGTCCCCAGGACTTATCAGAGTGAGGAGTGATTGGTTGCAAGAAGGGTTGCGTGATGAGACTTACTTGAGCTCGGAACCTCTTAATGTATCTTTGATGGGATCTCTCCAGGAAGTTGTGTCACTTTGGCAAGCTACAGGTGCGGCAACGGACAGTCTTCAGGTCCAGACGGCGTGTTAGAGATCCTTTCAGGTGTCGTAGCTATTAGAGGGAAAACTCCCAGTGTTGCCTTGTTGTCGTGTATCCAAGAGTGTCCTAGGACCATGTCGTAATTGGGATGTTCTTTGACTATGTAGAACTTCGCTTGCGTTAGGGCGTCTCCTAATTTAACTTCAAGATCTATATATCCATATGCATCTCTGAGTTCTCCTTCTGGAGTCTTAACCACAGTTGGGTTGCGAGTAGCCTCCTGTTTTGAAATCTTTGTTGTTTTCAAGGTCTGGAGGGTGATGATTTTGAATTTAGAGGCCGTATCGATCAATGTGTTATCGAACTCGACATCCCTCAAACGAGTAACGGTTAAGAGTCCCCAATTTCCCTTGCTTGCATCTTCCAGCAAGGACTGAGGTTTCGAGACCGCTTCCTCTTCCAGATACAAGCGCCTTCCTGAGACAACGCGGTTGAGGGCTGCAAATATGTCCCGACGTTGTGCTTTGGAGAAGTACAAGATCTCACATAAATGTTCCATCATAAATTGTACAGTCTTGCGAACGGAATCCCCGCAAATCATGCAGATCCTGACAGGAAGAGGATCTCTACGAACACCTTCATTTCCAAGCTGGAGTTCTCCCGTCTCTATCTTTTCTCTGAAGATTTGTTTCAGCCTGTTACAGTTTTTGGTTGGATGGTGAACAAACCTATGGAAGCGACAGTACTTGGAATCCGCCATATCTTTCTCAGTTGGTGGACGTCTGATAGGAGGAAGCTTGATGGCATCGTCTTGAATCCATGCCTCCAAGAGTTCCACTACTTCACTCATGGGGAATGGGAAGCCTGTATCTTCCGTTTCTTGTGTAGGAGTCTTGCCGGCTCCCTTTTGAGAAGAAGTCGTGTGTGTTGGATCCGCACGCTTGGGTTGTTGTTCCGTTGCTGAAGCTTTCCTTTTCCTCCTTCGCCTACTATGCTCACAGAAGGACCAGTGTTGTATTGCTTGTTTGTGAGACGCCTGCTTCCTCGACTCTCACGTGGATCTTCGTCTCGAACAATCCTGGTTCTCTCTAGCAATGCTGGGGCAGTTGTGGCTGAAAGTTTGGCAGCTTCATGGAGTTCGGAAAACGTCCGAAAGCCCAGATTCTCCAGTAAAGTGCGGTATATGGGTATCATCCCGTTGATGCACAGCTCCACCAACTGACGTTCAGTGACGTTCAGTGACGTTCGGATCATGACAATCTAGTGCTTGAGTTATGAACCTCTTAACGAAGTCGTTCGGATGCTCGTTGTTCCGCTGAGAGACTCTCCCTAGATCTGAAAAGGTGATCTTCTCAGATACGAAGAAATACTTCCTGTAGAAAGCACCGACCATCTCGCCCTAATTGGATATGCTGTTAGGTGCGATGTTGTTGTACCAGGTGTACGCCCTTCCCATAAGTGACTTCGAGAACTTATTCAGGCGGAGAACATGATTGTACTCATGCTCCCCCAAGGATTCCAAAAATCGAGAGATGTGTTCACGAGCATTACCAGTACCATCGTAGAGGGAGAACTGAGGAGAGGTGTATCCTCTTGGAAGAGGGATTCGTTGCACATCTTGGGGGTACGGCGGCTGATGTTGGTATGCATCCGTCAGTTTTCCTTTGCCTCGGTTTTGGAGAAGTCGTTCCAGGTCCTCACGTGTGATGAAGTTGGATGGCTGGTCCCTTTCCCTTGGGCGTTTAGGAGCAACACGAGCTTCTTCACTCATGTGGGTCCGAGTGGAAACGCCTGCTTCGGGTGTATTGAAGACATCCCTTGTTGGCTACAAGGATTGTCGTGAATCTTGTGGCAATCGTTCAGTTAAGGTTTTAAGGAAAGTGAGCACCTCTTTCTGAGTTGCGGCCATATCCGTTTGAGTCTTAGCAAAAACTTCCTGCTTCTCCATCAAGTCTGCAATGGTAATGGACGGTGGTCCTCCTCTCGTCCCTTTGGCTCCTCGTCCCGATGAAGGAGTGAAAGTTGTTGTTCTGGTGACCACAGGAGGCGTTACACTTGAGGAGATGCCGGGATTCGCGGATGCTTTGGCTCTGGTGATGGGAGGCGTTACACCTACTAGAATATCTCCTGCTCCGCTAGCGTTGGTGATAGAAGTGACGGCTCCACGATATGTATTGACCACGGTAGCTCCACTGACGGGTACATCGACACCGGGAGTGTTATCTACATTAGCTCCATCAGAATTGATTGCTAATCCAGACCTGAGTTCCACCATCTTGAAATGAATTGTTGATTGAATTGGTTCTAAGATCTACCCTTTTTGAAATTGGCAAAATTGAATCGGATTTCGAAGAAATTGACTTTACAACCGAGAGATTAACCTCCATTTGTAGTCGCCAATTGTTTATGGGTGAAAACTATTTCTGCCGGTTTTTGGTAATTTGGGGTGTGTGGATGAGAAATGAGTCTAAACCTTAAACAAATGCACTTGCACGTGGGAGTGCTTGTAGATTCTAGAAATCAATCAGGCAAATCCGCCTAAACCAAGAAATGGCCGTTCCCGGACTTGTTTCGGTCACAAAGTGAAGGAGATGGGGTTGATCTTAGGGAGGAAAGCGAAGAAGGTGTTGAGATTGTGAAGGTGTTGGCTATGTATGACTTGTATCAGAAAGTTGAACTGGCTTGCAGGATGTAAGCTATCAGTTCCGGTGTTTGAATACGATTG
The DNA here is from genome assembly GCA_023531295.1 of Papaver armeniacum. Classification (NCBI taxonomy): domain Eukaryota; kingdom Viridiplantae; phylum Streptophyta; class Magnoliopsida; order Ranunculales; family Papaveraceae; genus Papaver; species Papaver armeniacum. The sequence continues at coordinate 211,142 of JAJJWW010016199.1, forward strand.
TATCAACACTTGCCTCTGTTGTCTTGACTTGCCTTTTTTGGAAAATAGGGAGGAGAACCAATTTATACAAGTCTTTAGGCCTAACCCTCGTATCTCGTGGAAAGTGGAGAAAGTGGAGTGATGGAGTAGTGGAGTTGTGTGTTGGTGTCACACGACTAGTCTTGCCCACTTCTCCCATCATCACTAACCGTCCATGACTTCCTGACACGTTCTTGTGATGGCGCGTTGTGCGCTGCACGCTGTAAACCGCCAGACCAATACCCCAATATGTATCCCCCAGTTTGTGACATGATTGATGTCTCGAGTGTGTGGATCATGGGACCCACATAAAGCAGCATGTAATGCTAGATTAAATAACTAAGTTATTTAGGAAGTCGATACTTGTGAAGTATCGTGTGTATTCTATCAGTGCTGCATCGAGTATATTCAAGCATGTATGAAGCATCGCTGTTTGAGCGTCTCAAAATAGCCTCATGTCCAGCCTACTTCATGTGATGGTTTGGAGGTTGCGCAAGCAAGTCCTCCCTTGGCCTATCACATGGTGTGGTAAAGTGACGGGTGGTGATCACCATGACGCTTCTCTGACCAATTAACTCCTAACCAGGGTTGTATAACCAAGCCGGTGAAGTTGGACGGACGAGATGATCTTTGAGACACTCATAGGCGACCGTTGGTGGAATTAGGGTTTTTGAAGAGGTGCGCAAGCATCACTCTTTAGCTTGGTCGAATCCAAGCTTGGGATACAATTTTGGCAGGGCCGATCGTGCATGTGTGTTGACGACATGACGGTGTAGGCGCGCATACCTCATTGTCTCGTGAAAGTGTGATCTGGGACACTCAATTTGTCCGGCGAAGTTAAGTGGTCGAGATCAATTTGCAACAGAAATCTGGTGCCGCAAAAGTCGCGCATCATGCCAAATTCGGGCGCGCGTTTCAAGACGACCAAGCTTGGTCGGTCTTGGCCGATTAGTCTGGTATACAGATGGCGAGCTAGTGTACACGTCCATACCTTAATATCCCATAGAAACGTGATCTAAGCCACTCAATTTGTCCGGCAAAGTTGAGTGGTCGAGATTAGTTTGCAATCGGGAGGTGTGACCATGCCTAGTTCGGGCATGCAAATCGAGGCAACCATGCATGATATGCCTTGGCCGATCAGGTGTGGAGATAGATGGGCCCACGGTGGTCATGTTGATATGCACCGGACCTGCTTAGTCTAATCATGTACCCTTCATTCGTGCAGGAGAAAATGGACGCTCGTGATGTTCAAACCCTAATTAGGGTTTCATGAAGCCGTGCGTCATGCCTTGTTTGGGCGCACGAACTGGAACGACCAACTATAGTTGGTCCTGACCGATTGGTAATGTATGTAGGCGGGCCCACGGTGTTTGTGTTGACATGCTCTGGGCCCTTTGAATCTACATCTACACCCTCCATCTATGCCTGCGAAGATGGATGGTTGAGACATTTTGCGACACATGTAATGTGCCGCAAGCCCTAATTTAGGGTTTTTCGCCCATCTTGCTTTGGCTTGGACGGTTTGGAAAGCTATGCCACCCTTTTGGGAGGCCGACCATGCGGGGCCCGCGTTGGGTCGGTAGTGAATATTCCAATACCCGCTTGGGGTCATGGATTCAATCTAAGCCATCCAATCATCTTTGGTGAAGTTGGATGGTCGTGATCATTTCGAGACCGATATGGACAGTCGATTCAAACATGCTCAATCGGGCTAGTATTACACACCGAGAGATGTATGCTCAATCGGGCTAGTATAACACACCGAGAGTTGTAGCCTATACGGGTATTTCGTACATGCTTCATTATTAATGCTTGGAGGTTCGTGTTGCTCCGCTGAGAACAACACTCAGTCGTCATGCCGCACCGGTAATGAGTACAGGAAATACAAGGCTGGTTATGCATTAATTAATAATGCTGTAAATTCACAGGGTATATGGGATTGTTGCCACATGCTCCAAACTAGGATGAATTTCGTTTATTTAATTCTGAGAATCTTTGGGATTGTTGCCACATGCTCCATTCTAGGTGAATTAGTAAAGTGAAGAAGTATTCATCACTTATTAATGGCTTTATCTTTTGCAAGATGTTAGCGCATAATTTTGGCTTTTACAATTTTAGCCTTAAATGAAAATCCACCATCAACAATCCCAAAGTTTGCATTTCCAGAAAACTAATCCTCAGAGATAGAAAAACTACCTAGTTATGTTGTTACTGGTGGAGCCGCCTATTCAGAGAGGAAAGTAACCTAATTAGGCGAAATCTCTTACGGCCTCTCAGTTTAAAGACTTCTCTGGGATTGAGAAGCTCTATTAGTACCGTTGGTGGGAAAATAGATAATTGCGGTTTATTATTAGTTTTGGATTGATTTGATTGACTAACGGTTGTTGAACTTTGATTGCACCTAGTTTGTTTATGCTTGAGAATATTCTCTTCTGATATAAGATTCACTCAAACTAGATCGAAGTTTCGACGGGGATCTTTAGATTGTTTGTAGATCTAAAGACGTCTTGTGATAATCCATTGTTAAAAGACTTCGTTCTGTGCGTGATTGATCACAAGAGATTCAAGTTGATTGTGTGCAGGTGTTTATTGAAGATCTAAGAAGATTTTAAGATAAAGAAGACTTTGAAGATTTCTGATTTTGGTTCATAATCTTTGGTGTGCACAATACTTGTTTCGGTTAAAGAGGATCCAACTATAATCAGTTTATCCTTATGGTAGATTGGATTGATTAGTTGAGTAGATCGGCATCAATACGTTTCTTTGTGATTAAAAGTATTGATTGCAAAATCTAGACGATTACTTCGGTAATTTTTAGTAGATAGATCTAAGGACCTGACAAAGGAGTTTATTTAGATAAACGGAAGAGCTTTTTGTCGAACTCACATCACTTGGTTGAAAAGAGTTGCTACCAAACAGATTTGTTATTCCTTTACTGTTTGGAATACGAACCAAAGGAATTGTTCCAAGTAGGTGACTTATTTATAAGTTAGAGGCGTGGGAATACAGACGGAACTAGGTGAACTATAGGTTTAGTTGCTTGGTCTCAACTATACGAAGTTGGTTTGATTTTTTATAGCGGCTTAATCCTGAGAGTATTCAATTCTGGACAAGGTCCCGGGGTTTTTCTGCATTTGCGTTTTCCTCGTTAATAAAATCTTACTGTGTCTTTTACTTTTCTATTTCCGCAATTATAATTGTTTTTATTATAATTAGAAGTAAAATACACAAACGTTAATTCCTATTTACTTGATAGTAATCCTATTGTGTTTGGTTAAGTCTGAACCTCTTATCAAGTAAACATACTTCGTTGTTGTATTGTCTCGATCTCGTATCCATAGACGATCACACGAAGTGTGAACCGATTAGTTGTATTGTCTCGACTCAGTCCATAGACAATCACTTTTAGAGAAAGGACTTATAGGTGGAAAAGTTTTAGATTGAGGTATATTTGGGTACCCTCGTCTTTTCAATTGGGCAAAGAACATGTCGTACGTGAAGAAGACGACACGGGAATAGATTATTAAATCAAAGAAGTTTGGTTGCCCATTTAAGATTATAGTTAATAGACCCAATGGACCGAGTGGTAAGGTATACAAGCTCCATAAAATGATGAATGGTTTTCAAAATCATGATGATCCGGAATCTCTTATTGGACACGCGGCCGTTTGTGGGTTGAAACCACATCAATTGGAAATGGTAAGGTCGATGAAAGTGTGTAAACCAAGTGACATCCTTAGGAAGATTAAGGAGGATGATAAGAATAACTTGTCCACTTTGAGGTAAATTTACGCGGCAAGAGCAGCCTTTAGGAAGAGGGAATCGGATGGTATAGCGGTTATGGAACAATCTCAGTGGTTAGCCGATCAACACGGATACACAATGAGGAAGCAGGTATTGAAAGGCAAAGTGACTCGTATTTTCTTGGCGCACCCGGAGATGATCAAGTTGGCCCAATGCTTCTATCAAGTTTTGTTAATAGATTGTACGTACAAGACTAACAAGTACAACATGCCGTTGTTAAACATTGCTTTCCATACTTCCGACAAGCAAACTTTCACGGTAGCATGGGGGTTTATGGATCGGGAGAATGATGTGAGTTTTACTTGGCTGCTAGAGACCTTGAATGAGATATACCGTGGCGGTCAAACTCCGAGGATCATAGTAACTGATAAGGACCAAGCACTAATGAATGCCATATGAGTGGTTTTTCCAGACGATAAGCATTTTCTTTGCAAAGGCACATACAATGCAATATTAGAATTAATTATAGGGGTCATATCCAAAATCCAAAGCCACAAAAAGGTACCACTCGTGAAAAGGCTAAAGATGAGCGTCTTCAAAAACTAAATCCGGAACAACGAGAGGAGGAGAATAAGAAAAGCAAAACAGAGTATGAAGCAAATGGGTTACTATGGAAGGCTTTTCAACATCATTGGGATTTAATGGTACACTCAATGTTCGTGGCCGAGTTCGAATCTTATTTGGAGAGTTTTGTTGGGCTATGGAAGAATGATTACGAGAAATGTGTGGTTTATTGCTTGAAGGAATTGTTGGATCCGTACAAGGAAAAATTTGTCTATGCTTACACCTACCAACACATGCATTACAAAAATGAGGCAACAAGTATCGCGGAAGGATCTCATGGACGTTTGAAGAGCTTGCTCTGAGGGAGCCAAAACAGTGTGGTTACGGTATAACAAGCCATCCATGAATACACCAAGGATGATATCATCAAGATAACCGATCAAATGGAAGAGAGTAGGATGAAAATCTTCACAAGCTACAAGGATTACCATTGCTTTATTTGACGTTTAAACTATAGGGTGTCTCACTGGGAAATCATTTCTATGATAAAGGATTACAAATATTATGTGGAAAACGAGATGCAGAGAAGGAGAATTGTATGTTCATGTATGACGATGAAGGCCTTGGGATTTTCGGGTCTGCGAGGTATCAACAAGGAATTCCTTTTGAAATCATTGATTCGTTTTGGAAGCAACTAACTTTCAAACCACCCCCAACCGAAGAACCACTTGAATCCTTTGTGGACACGGATATTGAAAGACAAATCATCGAGAAATTCACAAAAAATGATGGATTGGCACGACAAGTTTTGATGTACGACTTAAAACTAGCCGCTAACCCCCATATGGTACCGGTCGGAGAACGAACGGTGCTACCTCCGACGGGTAAACCACCTACCAACATGGATAGGAAGGAAGAAATGAAAGAGTTTAAGGTTGCAATGAGTACCCAAAAAAACCCGTTATTGAGTCATAAAAGAAACTTTTCTCAACATGAGTATGAAGACGCTAAATATGAAAAGGCGCATGTTCCAAAGAAAAGGGGTCGACCAAAGAAGGGGGAAAGCGGTACAAGTACCGCAAAAGCTAAGACAAATGATCCAAATTTTCCTTCACAAATTGAGCATGAAAAAGCACCGGCTAAAAGGAAAAAGGGTCGACCAAAGAAGGGAAAAAGCGGGACAAGTAGCGCATTTATAGTCCTTTCAAATGAGCCAATCGCTCCTTCGCAACATGAGGATCCAATCGATCCTTTCTCAAAAAAATCAAGCGCCTACAATAAACGATGAGCCAAACGATCTAATCGTTCCTTCTCAAGAGAGTCAAGCGAGTACAACACGAGTATCAAGGATACGTGCATGGAAGGGATAAGCAAGACAAATGGGTTCTATGGTGACTCTAAGGGCCTCTCTTGGTGATGGAAGCACGCCTATGGATGAACGAGGTAGACACCATCGAACATGTTACACCATATTCTAGGTGTATTATTCGAAACTTCCTGAATTCATTGAGCCATATGTGTTATCTACCAACGATGTGGATGCATATTGGAATTGTGGTTACTACGTTGCGTCGGAACAAATAGGTCATATAAGTTTGGAGGAAGATGAGAACCTAACCCAATGTCAATATTTTAGAAAGACGATGGCCTTACGCCTACAAGAAGACAAGGATTTTTACATTTCGATGATGAAGGAAGGATCAAGAAAGGATGAAGAAGTGAGATTTTATGAAATGGTTGCTAGTGTACAGGGCTAAAGGGGAATGGACCAATTACCCCAGAGTATTGGATGATCATGCCTCTATGTGGTCATCTTCTAGTGGAAACGTGGAGTTTCGTTGTTCATTTATTTGGTCAGGGAACATATTTTACATACGCCCCCAAGTACACCATTTGGGATGAAGAGCTTAGGGATCGGAGAATTATTTTATTCAACCCTAACAACATACATTATATCGGTCTCAGGCTACGTGAAGATTGTCCATTACCATTTGTGTAGGTTTCATTATGACTCGAGCTCACCAAGAAATGGCTTGAAAATATGAGCCCAACATGAGGCGTTGGGAAGAGTTAGTTGAGCCGGATCAAGTGAAGGGTCTCCAAGTGTTGGAATGAGTATTTTCCTTTTGTTAAGAACTTGAACTATCGGATGCTTATATTTTGTCGCTTTCATATACTGTATGTTGCAAACTGAACCAAGCTTAATGAATGAAAGTGATTTTTCTTTTTTGGGTACGTTGGACTCATGAAATTTGTAACATAATCGGCCTTCTAATACGTTTTTAAAGTCCGATTTTGGAGGTAGTTTGATGCAGCTTTTTCAGAATCGGTTTATATTGCAACTATTATAAACCGATTCTGATTCAAATAAGAATCGGTTTACGCGTGAGCTATTATAAACCGGTTATGAACAAAACTTTTCTGGGATTCTTTCAGAATCGGTCTTTGTGGACGACAATGTAACCCGATTTTGGGAAGAAAAAGTTACAGAAGAACAAACAATTTTTTACTCAATAATCGGATTACATATGGTCTAATATGATCCGATTGTGGACCATTTCCACTTTTCATAAACTATTAAAATTGAAACTAGCATGGTTCTATTTCTTAGTGTGAGCTTCAACTATCATTGTCGCTTCGAAATGATAAAACCGCTCTCCTCTCCAAGCGATATATTCATCCTCTGCTGCGAACCTATCTCCTCTGTGTCTAGCGAGAATCTCGTTGTACTTGAGGCATAATTTTCGAACATGATTCGTCCTTGAACAAATGTGGGCTGGTTCATAATTATAGCGTGGTTTCTTGGTCGTCTGTTTAACGAAAGGACCCCAACCAACTTGAAGCCAAAATATACTCTCATCTTGATGTTCTTTGGGAAGATCCTTGACTTTGTAATAATTTTTAACCCATTCGATCTCTTCCTCAACATCCTTCATTCTTTCCCTTAGTTGGAATTGCTCTTGACCTTGTTTCTTTACCATGATTTAATTATTAAGTGTTTAAATGAACATCAAATTGCTTTTAGTTCATAAGGCATATTTACCAAAGAACAATCATTGTACACGGTTCACTACCGGACCACTGTGTATATTCTTCTATGTGATCCCTAGACTAATTATCACATGTTTACTTGAAACCCTAATAAGAGTTTCATCTAAACAAAGAAAATGTTTGCTTGAATCTCAAGTTATCCTAGCTTGAGTTCTAAAAAACCCTTGGTCTTGAACTTCTATAAAAAGAGATTCTCTTTCAACTTGGAAATTCAATACCTGACACTTCTGTGTCCTAGTTGGTAGGTAGAGTCGTCCACTATTGACCTAAGTTTTCTATGTGAAATATTATTAGGCCGACCGAGCGGAGCGAGGGAGGACTCTATATATGGTGACTTTGTGTCAATGTGAAGCATGATTTTTTTTTCTAATTTGAAGCAAAAAGATTGGATTTGGTGTCCCGAACTTTTTTCAATCAACAATGAAAGGACTAAAGTAACCCTCTGCGTTTTCAATCACCTCTGAAACTGGCGTAAATATAGAAGGTTATTATTGGGGCGTCACACTCCAATACAGGAGCTTCACTTGGATTCTTAATGTCCAAAAAAGTGGTTATGGGATATCCTAACACATATACAAAATGTCTAGATTACCCTTTAACTAAAATAAAAACATCAAAACCGTAGAAGTGATTTCACGTCCAGATTTGGATTAATTCCAACCGTAGAATTTTATTTGTATGTAGTTTTACGTCCAGGTTTGGATTAGTTCCAACCGTAGAAGCTCGTTTTACGTCCAGGTTTCTTTTAATTCCAACCGTAGAATCCGATTTTACGTCCAGTTTTCTTTTAATTCCAACCGTAAAAGTGATTTCACGTCCAGGTTTGAATTATTTCCAACCGTATAAGTGATTTTAAGTCCAGGTTTGGATTAATTCCAACCGTAGAATTTTATTTGCATGTAGTTTTACGTCCAAGTTCCTTTTAATTCCAACCGTAGAATCTGATTTTATGTCTAGCTTTCTTTTAATTCCAACCGTAGAAGTGATTTTACGTCCAGGTTTGGATTATTTGCAACCTTAGCAGTGGTTTTGCGTCCAGGTTTGGATTATTTCCAACCGTAGAAGTTTATTTTACGATTAGTTTTTCTTCCCACAAAAACTTTATCCCAGAATTAACTAAATAAGGGTTGTTTAGTCATTACAAAATTATTTAGATAAGGGGTTTTTGATATTACTTATGAGTGACCCGTTTTTGTCCTATTAGATGACGCCCCCCTAATGGAATATGACGCCCCAATAATAGCCTTCTAAATATAACATAAATTGAAGGGCCAAACAACTTGTACACACTGAACAAAAGACCTGCATACCCCTCCGTGTTTTGAGTTTCCTTATTAGTTTGTCGTAGATTCTAGAAAATCCAGGGGAAAATTACAACACCTATCCATACTTTCACTTTCAGAAGAAAATCAATTACATCTCTTCTTGCATCGTTTCTGCTCCGTCTAAATATCTTCTCTTTTCATCTTCTTCATAGATAGATTTCATTATATTTTGGATATTCTGTACTCTAAATTCGAAATTGGGTGAATTGTTTCAATTACTTTTGATTGATGGAATTTCTTTTGAATGAATTGATTCACTGATATACAGAGAAATAACCACTCTTTTAATGTAATTGATTGAATTACTTTTGAATTGTGAGTGAATTAGGGTTTCTGCAAACTTTTGATCAATCGAAGAAAAATTTGAGGTAAGATTAATGGCGCATATGACAACAATTTGAGGTAAGAATAACGCTGCTAAACCCTATTAGTTTCTCAATCGTTAAAACTTATCCATGTTTTAACTTGCTCTTTGAATTTGTGTTTTTACAATGTTTAAATTGAATATCTTCCATGCCCATGATAACTAAATATAGATTATACATATGATTATGGATTTGGTTAACTTCCGCAGTTTAACTTTGTGAAAATTATAGTATGTGTAAATGCCTGAGAAATTAACAGATTTCTTCATTTCCCTTTGAAACATAGATACAAATCAGAAGGAATTACTTCTGAATTGAATTGAATCACCACCCTCCTTCAATTCCCTTTGTAATTTATTCCATATGTATTTCTATGTTTATTGAAAACAACTTGCATTTTATGTCTCACCTTCACTAGCCATACACCGGGAAAAAAAAATGAAAAAACAAGCTATTACAGGGATAGATATCAGACGTTAAGATTGGAAGTAAAAATATTCGCCTTCATCGTTATGACATTGGAGAACGTTATTCCCATATACTGACATATTAAGACAATAGTAGACACCCTGATTTGAGCTTCTATAAAACCTCACGACTTTATAGTCCATTAGTTACTGGATCGCTCAAAATAATAATACCTCTAGCTAAGTCATTGATTCAACTTTCAAATTAGCACGTTTTACTTTGGTAGTTGTATCAGTTGCTGCCAATAAATAACTTTAGTTAAAGCTCATAAGATTTCTCATTATTTTTCTTAATTTTCGGGGGAGCCGGACTTTCTGAGGCTGTATGCGGTGAATTTGTTAGAATTATGTGTGGATCCAGTTGTCATTCACCACCCTAGAAGCCATATGGTACCACCACCAAAGTAACATTTTTAACTTGTCATAATTGATCTTTTCCTTTTTATTCTTCATTTTTTGTTTTGTATTATGGCTGAATCGTGTTTTTTAATAAAACATCTTCATTTAGAATCACCCTTCAAAGCGTTTTCAGATAGATCACCAGATAAAATAATAGTATCAGATCCTTATTGTGCTTTTTAAAATGTTAGGAAAATACTTTTTTTCTTTAAATTCTTAGATACAAGCAGCAAGCTATGAAAGTATATGCTAAATAATCATATTGTGCCAGTGTTCAAAATTGCTAAAAACTTTTAGCTTAACTGAGTCAGTTGTATCGTAAAGGTCTAACCATACCTGTGTAGTGCTCATAACTAGGGATTTGCATATCATAAAATCTTTGAATGCGGTTCATTTTTCTTCTTCAATTTCTTATCAACCGGACTTGTAATTTCAGGGCATTTAAAGAGTTAGACAATTCAATGTTTATTGCATATTCTGCCAGCAAAACAGCAAAGTACTGTTAGAGGTTCTCGATTGTATTTGGAAAAGGCTCCTGGCAGTATCCCTCTCACCAAGTTCAACATCGGAGGCTAATGCACAGAAGTATGGCGTCGTTGGCGTCGTTAGTTTTGCGTCAATTTTTTCGGTCGGCCGTCCCACCATGGCAGCGGTTATCTAGTAAGTTTACAACTAAAAAACTTCGTTTTGGGGATTCGGGAAGGCGGGTCATACTATCTTTCACCTTGATAGTTCATGTATCTTGATCTTGTTTTTTTTATCGAGGTTCTCGTAATTTTTTCAGGTAAGATAGATAGTAATCGCAAAGTTTTCTATCTCAAACTTTGTAATTCCTGAAGATAGATATCTGAAAAATGTTCTTAATTGACAAGTTGAAGATTATTTTTGAGAGGTGGTAAAGAATCCAGGCTTTTTATCTAAGTGAGTATAAGTGTTTCAGATTTGTGAGGTTTGCTAGCTTTGTCTATTATAAACAGATTTCCAAGCCTTGATCTTTGATCTAAAGGGAAATCAAATAGGCTTATCTGTTAGAGGCAGATTGATGTTACAAGTCTTCACTTAGGTTGAAGCAACTCTTAGTCTCCAAAGGACGTCATCTAAGGGAATCAATTGTTGCGAGGTTCAAGAGACGTAAAGAGAGTGACTGTAATTGAATTGCATGGAGGGTGGATTGGTCTCAACTACATTCCATTCCGAAGTCTGATAGTAGGATATTGTCTGTAACAACTTAATTCAGAATGGTGTTCAAATATGGACGAAGTCCCGGGGTTTTTCTGCTATTGCGGTTTCCTCGTTAACAAAACTCATGGTGTCTTGTGTTTTTCCATTTTCACATTATATTGTTTGTTTTTATAATTGGATTTACACAAGTAGTATGTATTCAATCTTAGTAACATCCGTATAATTGCGATCGATTATGAGACTTGTTTCTTGTAGAATTTGTACCTTGAAAGATAGATAAAAAGTTTATTACTTGGCAGAATTCCAATGGAATTATTTGAATACAACTAGATTGATTTTGGATATTGATTTTTGAGATCGTTCAAGTACTCTTCTTAACAATCAATTTCACGGACTCCGTGGTCTATACTTTCCGATTCAGAAGAGATAGAGATATAAACTTTATATACATATTTTCAAGGATCTAATCTAAGGTAGATTCGTAGCAAGGATCTAATCTAGAATCGATCTTAAGGATCCAATCTAAGACCGATCTCTAATCAAGGATCCGATCTAGGACTGATCCCATATGTCTAGATGTATTTAAAATTTTCGATATGTCTGTTGTCTTAGGGTTTTCGCAGACATCGAGATGTCCATGGGTTAGATTCGAACATTCACATAATGTCGACATAGTGATTTGAACATGTGCTAAACTCTAATATCAAAATATTCAAGTATTTTCCTTTGATACTTAAGGAAATATCCTGAAACCGGTTTTTCAATATCTTTTAGATATCGAAAATATATGCTTACCATATCCCAAATGTTTTCGTATCTTTAGTTTCTATATTAGTAAAACACATGAATTTGTGCTAGCTAATATTAGTTGTCTGTTGATGGTGACGAAGGCGAAAATCGTAAAATCGCCTCTAACTAGTTTGTAGAAATATCAGAATTTCGTATGTCTCGACCCAAAGATCGAAGTATAAAATTCATATTTTATTTTATATCTGTAATAGTATTAAAATATAAAACTCTTGTTGCAGGCATCTCATGTTGATCCCCTAACCTCTTCAAAACATAAATATATACATGTAATATTAGAGCCCCACCCATCGAGCTTTATTTATATTGTGTGTCTCAAGTATCCATTTGTGTATTCAAAGCTCACTCTCGAGGTTCTAAAACACTACTAGTGCTTGTTGCAACGCTTTCAGAGATTTTCTGATCATACAAAATATACATTCAGAACCGGCATGATGATACTGCCATTTTTTCCGAGTTCTCAAATAAGTATAAAGAGACTCGTAAATAAATTGTAGTACTATATTCACAAATTGAATTCCTACAAAATATTCTATTTTCACCAAATAAATCACTAAACCGATTTATAACTTTTTCTCAGCAAAATTGTATAAGTCTACGGTGAATATTTGACTTTTTAGATATATGGGCTAACACCGGGCAGCCTCGAGAAAATGGCGTGGTATACATAGAAATAACTGTCTTAAGAACATGTCAAAATATGATCCAAGGAGCGTATCAAGAAATAGTGGAAAGGAAATAATAAAGAGAAAAAAAAAAGTGGGAGTAGCGGACCAACCGGACGACTATCCCTTGGTCGGTCCCCCACTCTTTTATTTTATATCTTGTTTCATTATTATGTTATATTATTATATCCTTTTTCTAGGGTTTCCTCTTGTGATCAAAATTCTCTTGGTCCTTTTACCAAAATCTTTCCAGAAAGACCATACAATATAGAAAGCAACTTGGGATGATCCCATTACCATTTCCACCGTTTAATATATTAAAATATTATTGTTTTAATATTTCCGCTATAGTAAAATGAAGTTATCGGCCGATGATGAGACGCGCGGTCCATTTTCATCCGCGCGTCTCATCATCAGCCGCTAACTTCATTTTATCATAGCGGAAATTGCACTTTGCCTATCCATATGGCTTACCAAACAATTTAATTAGGTCATTACTATAGAAATCACCCTTACCAATGAAAAATTTAGCTTTGTTAGAGCATAGCTCGGTTGAACCCACCAAGCGTTGGTATGTCAAGTTTGGTTGTCATATTTTAGTGAACCAAAACTCATTTAAAGAGTCGCTTGATTATTTACTAGAGTTAACTTCGCATAGGTTAGCTAGAAAGTTATTAGGATATGAGACATACAAGTATTACTCGAAGACTTGATGAATGTGAAGAAGTAAAGATCTACAACGACGACATCATCCTTCCTCTTGAGGTTAGTAATATTTTGACTAATATTTTGACGACATCATCCTTCCTCTTGATGAATGTGAAGAAGTAAATATCTACAACGACGACATCATCCTTCCTCTTGAGGTAGTATGAAGGAATTATAATACAAAGTATAACGCCTATCTTTTGTACTTCTGTTGATGGTGGATTTTCATTTAAGGCTAAAATTGTAAAAGCCAAAATTATGCGCTAACATCTTGCAAAAGATAAAGCCATTAATGAGTGATGAATACTTCTTCACTTTACTAATTCACCTAGAATAGAGCATGTGGCAACAATCCCAAAGATTCTGTGAATTAAATACACGAAATTCATCCAGGTTGGAGCATGTAGCAACAATCCCATATACCCCGTGAATTTACTGACATTATTAATTAATGCATATCCATCCTTGTATTTCGTATTCATTACTGGTGCGGCATGACGATCGAGTGTTGTTCTCTCGAGAGCAACACGAACCTCCAAGCATTGATAATGAAGCATGTACGAATACCTGCATGTGTTGCATCTCTCGGTGTGTAATACTAGCCCGATTGAGCATGTTTGAACTCGGGTGTCCATATCGATCTCGAAACGATCACAACCATCCAACTTCACCAAAGATGATTGGATGGCTTAGATTGAATCCATGACCCCAAGCAGGTATTGGAGTAGTCACCACCGATCCAACGTGGGCCCCGCATGGTCGGCCTCCCAAAAAAGGGTGGCATAGCTTGCCAAACCGTCCAAACCAGAGCAGTATGGACGAGAAACCCTAAATTAGGGTTTGCGGCACATTACATGTATCGCAAAACAGTCTCAACCATCCATCTTCGCAGGCATAGATGGAGGGTGTAGATATAGATTCAAAGGGCCCAGAGCATGTCAACACAAACACCGTGGGCCGCCTACATACTGCCCGATCGGTCAGGACCAACTATGGTTGTTCGTCTTGATTCGTGCGCCCCAAACTGGGTATGACACACGGCCGGCAAAACCTTATTAAGGTTTGTGCCGCGATCAAGAGCGTCCCTTTTCTCCTGCTCAGATGAAGGGTCCAGGAATAGACTAAGCAGGTCCGGTAAGTATCAACATGATCACTGTGGGCCCACCTATCTCCACACCCGATCGGCCAAGACCAAACTTGGCTGTACACCTTGATTCGCGCGCCCAAGCTAGGCGTGGTCACACTTCCCAACCACAACCGATCTCGACCGCTCAAGTTTCTGGGACAAATTGAGTGGCTTAGATCACGTTTCTATGGGACGATGAAGTACAGGTATATACACCATCTCACCGTATGCACGCCGGGCTGATCGGCCAAGACCGACCAAGCTTGGTTGTCTTGGAAAGCGCGCCCAAAATTGACATGATGCGCAGCTTTTGCGACACCAAATTTCTGTTGCAAATTGATCTCGACCACTCAACTTCGCCGGACAAATTGAGTGGCCCAGATCACATTTTCACGAGACAATGAGACATGGGCGCCTACACCGTCATGTCGTCTACACACATGCACGATTGGCCCTGTCAAAATTGTATCCCAAGCTTGGATTCGACCAAGCTGAAGAGTGATGCTTGCGCACCTCTTCAAAAACCCTAATTCCATCAACGGTCGCAGATGAGTGTCTCAAAGATCATCTCGTCCGTCCAACTTCACCGTCTTGGTTATACAACCACGGGGTCGGGAGTTAATTGGTCAGTGAGGCGTCATGGTGATCACCACCCGTCACTTTACCACACCATGATGCAGTACCTGTATAGAATACACACGGTACTTCACAGGTATCGACTTCCTAAATAACTTAGTTATTTAATCGAGCATTACATGCTACTTTCTGTGGGTCTCACGATCCACACACTCGAGACATCAATCATGTCACAAACTGGGGGATATATACTGGGGTATTGGTCTGGCGGTTTACAGCGTGCAGCGTGCAACGCGCCATCACAAGAACGTGTCAGGAAGTTATGGACGGTTAGAGATGACCGGAGAAGTAGGTAATACTGGTCGTGTAACACTAACAAAACTCCACTACTCCATCACTCCACTTCCTCCACTTCCCACGAGAGACATGAATAAGGCTCAAATGACTTGTATAAATAGGTTCTCCTCCCTATTTCCAAAAATAACAGAGCAAGTCCAGACAACAGAGGCAAGTGTTGATACCATCGTATTCAAACACCGGAACTGATAGCTTACATCTTTCAAGCCAGTTCAGCTTTCTGATACAAGTTATACATAGCCAACACCTTCTTCGCTTCCCTCCCTAAGATCAACCCCATCTCCTTCACTTTGTGACCAAAACAAGTCGGAATGGCCATTTCTTGGTTTAGGCCGGATTTGCCTGCATTGATTTCTCGAATCTACAAGCACTCCCATGCGGTGCATTTGTTTAAGGTTTAGACTCATTTCTCATCCACACACCCCAAATTACCAAAACGGAGAAATAGTTTTCACCCATAAACAATTGGCGACCACAACGGAGGTTAATCTCTCGGTTGTAAAGTCAATTTCTTCAAAATCCGATTCAATTTTATCAATTTCGAAAAGGGTAGATCTTAGGACCAATTCAATCATCAATCCATTTCAAGATGGTAGAACTCGTGTCCGGATCAAAGAATCAATTCCGATGGAGCTAGTGTGGATAACACTCCCGGTGTCGATGTACCTGTCAGTAGAGCTACCGTGGTCATTACATCTTATGGAGCCGTCACTTCTACCACCAGACCAGCGTAGCAGGAGATATTCCAGTAAGTGTAACACCTCCCATCACCAGAGCCAAAGCAGCCGCAAATCCCGGCATCTCATCAAGTGTAACACCTTTGGTAGTCACCAGAGCAACAACTTCCACTCCTTCATCAGGACGAGGAGCCGGAGGGACGAGAGGAGGACCATCCCCCATTACCATTGCAGACTTGATGGAGAAGCAGGAAGTTCTTGCTAAGACTCAAACGGATATGGCCGCAACTCAGAAAGAGGTACTCACTTTTGTTAAGACATTAACTGATTGATTGCCACAAGAGCCGCGACAGCCCCTGGAGCAAAAAAGGAACGCATTCAATGCACCGGAGAAGGTACTTCAGCGGCGCGGACCTCCATGGACCTGATCAAAGAAGCGACATCGGATATGAGCGGTCTGTCATGGAGACTCCTACACTGGGACCGATCCTCACAACGATCCTCCTCAAGTCAATAGTTTCACTATGAACCAGAGGCCGGTGGATCGGGAAGCGGTTTCTCTAGTGGAAAGTTTATGCGAACTTTCACACCTCTCGAAGAATCAGCGCGGAGACATTTTGCTGCAATCAACCAGAGGAAGGTCACGACCGTGCCCTACATGTCACCGCACGCATCAAGGATTCAGAGTTCAAGACGGCCCTTATCTACACAGGAGCGTCTTCGAATATGATTACTCTCAAGACTCTCAGGACTCCAAGGTTCTCCCAGGCAAGGTCGTACGGAAGCCTACCACAATGACGGACTTCGAGGGAAACCAAACCTGCACATACGGGAGAAGCTCCACGAAAAGAATCAGATAAGTTCGTTGCATCCCACTCCCCACGTGGGCGTCAATTCAGGAAGAAGACCGGCTTGCATCATCGAGGGCTAAAACCCACGATGCATCTTTGCTGACGAAGCATTCTTCTCCATCTTGTGAAGCCACGACCCACGTTCACACGAAGAGGGAACGAAATTTTGTGGCGAGTCGTGACCGAAAGGGAAAACGGTATACCGACACTCGCCATTATAAATTAGCGGGAGACTGCATACCAGCCTATCCACCCAATGGAATGCTACAACAACAACGAACCACAAGAACAAGTGCTAGATGCTCCACAACAGCTGCAAGATGGCACCAACTCCACAACTGATGATATTGAAATCGTTGAGCAATCTCCTAGGCCTATCTCCATCAGCTCAACCTTGTGTACGGATAAATGCACGAAGCTCGTGGAACTTATCAAAGAGTACCAGGACATATTCGCTTGGAGATATGAAGAAATGCCTGATTTAGATGAAAATTGGTCACCCATCATCTACATGTCATACCCGGATCCAAGTCGGTTAAACAGGTTGTAGTTCGAGACACGAAGAAAATGAATAGATCAGGAGCTTTGCATAGACTTCGAGAGACTTGAACAGTCTTTGCTCCAAAACGATCCTCCTCTACCTAACATCGACATGTTAGTAGATGCAACCAATGGACACGGCATGTTCTCCTCCATGGATGGATGTAGCGGCTACAACCGAGATAAGGAGGTACGAGCATGATGCAAGTAAGATAGCTTTTCGAACTCCTCTCGGAAATTTTTATTATACCATACTGCCATTTGGTTTAAAGAATACCGGTGCAACGTATCAACGCTCTATGACGGCAATCTTCCACTGGAGCCGATACCTCAAGAGAGAAGCCTCAAGAAGATAACGATGTCCACGCGTCATATCGGGCATACAAGTCATACATAGCCAACACTTTCACAATCTCAACACCTTCTTCGCTTCCCTCCCTAAGATCAACCCCATCTCCTTCACTTTGTGACCGAAACAAGTCTGGAACGACCATTTCTTGGTTTAGGCCGGATTTGCACAGATTGATTTCTCGAATCTACAAGCACTCCCATGCAGTGCATTTGTTTAAGGTTTAGACTCATTTCTCATCCCACACCCCAAATTACCAAAACCGGCAGAAATAGTTTTCACCCATAAACAACTTCGTATATAAGACATCGACATAATCGTATGAATGCTATTGTGATTATATATGGGTATGTGTGAAGATTTCGTCCTATGAAACAATGTTTTACATTCGTTTGAAGGAAGTACATTCATAAACTTGTTTTGTGAATCGAAAGGGAAATCGCCAAGCTTATTGGTATTGTTATTCATTGTAAATCTTTGGATTACCAATATGTGTATTTAATATAACCGCTCATAACTTATTTATGTTCTTGGTAAAACTAATCACAATGCTTGACTTATGTATCGGTATGACTTTTATTAGTGAAACCAATCTTAAGTAATCACCTGAGATGGTATGATCGATATTTATAATTGGTGTGACCAATCCTAGTCATTGGGTAACCGATCCTAGTACTTGGTGTGACCGATCACAAGAGAATGTGTAATCGATCCTTGTAGTAGGTTAACAAGTCTTAGTAATTGGTGCAACCGATCCTATGACTTGTGCAACCGATCACAAGTAATACCATGAGATTGTGGTAACCAATCCTGGTACTTAGTTAACAAAGTTTTGGAAACTATTGTGACCGATCCTGGTGGCCACATGGAGGTAGAACCGAAACTTGTTTTTGGTAGAACCGTTAAACCCATGATTTTTAATTTGATATTTGATCAATCACATAGTTCTTGGAAATCAGATGAACCAATTCTAAACTTGTTTGGAAGTGTGGCAAATCGGTTCCAAGATTGTAAATATGAAAAAGGATTTACAAAGTAAATATGTCGACATACTTTGAACATGTGCAGTAATTCTTATCTATTATTGTTCAAAGATATTCCTTAATAACTAAAGGAGAATCCCGGATCGAAATAAATTGAGAATCTTTTAATTAAGGTTTTTAGTTTTATATGCCTTCAATTTCCAGCAATTAAATGCATATCTTTAGAAAATAAGAAATTGGTAATGTACATTTACTAATTGGAGATTTTCTATTGAGATTTCGGTCAATATTTGGACAGAGCATTTCCAAGACTTATGAAAACCGATTTGGGCGTTTATTGCATATCTTTGAAAATATTCGGTTTTCGAAATTCCTTGGTGTCCAAACTTCCTTGGTCTATAAATTTTGAAGTTTGCATTTCGAGCAAACTAAACCTCAGCGCCAGCAAAACTACCTTGTTGTGTTGTTACTTATGGAGCCGTCTATTCGGAGAGGAAAGTACCCTAATTAGGCGAAATCTCTTACGACCGCTCGTTTTAAAGACTTCTTTGGGATTGAGAAGCTCTACGAGTACCGTTGGTGGGAAACTAGATAATTGCAGTTTATTATTAGTTTTCGATTGATTTGATTGACTAACGGTTGTTGAAATTTGATTGCACCTAGTTTGTTTATGCTTGAGAATCTTCTCTTCTGATATAAGATTCACTCAAACTAGATCGAAGTGTCGACGTGGATCTTTATACTGTTTGTATATCTAAAGATGTCTTGTGATAATCCATCGTTAACAGACTCCGTTCTGTGTGTGATTGATTACAAGAGATTCAAATTGTTTGTGTGCAGGTGTTTATTGAAGATCTAAGAAGATTTGAAGACAAAGAAGATTTCTTATTTGAGTTCATAATCTTTGGTGTGCACAAAACTTGATCGGCTGGGGATCAAACTATAATCGGTTTATCTTTTGATAGATTGGATTGACTAGTTGTGTAGATTGGCATCAGTATTTAGTATCTTGATCAGATCCTATTATTGATTGGTGATGCGTGTCGTAACCACAACAAATTAATTAATACTTTACTACCTAATTAACAAGTAATATAGGGCAGTCAAGGTCGATCCCACGAGGAGCACGAGATTCTAGTTGTAAAAATTGTCACAAAAGGGGGGTGTAAAAAGCAAAAGAAAATAAACAAAACAATTAAAAGGTAAAGTTGAAAGCAATAAGAGAGACGAGATCAAGGAATCCTTCTTCGTTACGAAACAATGAATCAAGTTATGTTCTCTTCCACTTGTTATTAGTCACAGATTATCACCAACCGTAGGTAAAGCGGCTAGCTCGGTGCTAAACCCCTAAATCCCTTGTATCACCGGACACGGAAGTTCTCGATCTACCGGATTCTAATCACCAAGCCACCTAGAATTAGCTCAACCTAGATGTAACTTGGCTCATGCATTAAGTTTTGTGAATTTCTTAGGTTGATATTAGTAGTTAGACTCTTAGCTCAAGGTCCACTTGCTAACGTTGTTTCTACACACAATTGCTCCACGGAATCCCTCCGCAAGGTCTCGTGTTTGCTACTTATGTAAAGAGTCAAAGAACGATTACTTATCCCCTAACTTTCACTAGCTTTAGATCGAATTAACAAATCAATTTAGTTGGCCACCCAAAGAATCTATCAATCAATCATGAATGTCTTTAAGATCACTCCTATTAGTAAAAACAAACGATAATTATGTGAAAAACTTCAAGATAGAATTTGAAAACAAAAACTCAAAACATAAATTAAGAACTAGGAATTCATCCTCAATCAATAAATTAACTACTCATGTTAAAGAGTTCACACAAAGAAAAGAAAAGTGTTGTGTGTGTAGAGAGGTGTGTAGAAGTTGTAGAAAACTTCTCTATTTATAGGCTTCAATATTCTCCAAATCTTCTAAGGATTAGAATCCTTTTCCTTTTGCAATTCAATCTCCAAATCCAAGCTTTTCTCAACTCTTCCACCTTCTCTTTCCAAATTTGAGTCCAATTCTCCATCCAATTCCTAGCCCAAGTCTTCACACCCATGAGAGAGGTCCATAGAAAATTCTGGAATTTTCCTCGCCGGAAAACTGGGATTGTGGCCGGAATTTGGCCGGAAAACGTCGCCGCCGGCCACCTGAAAATTTCTGTCGTCGGGAGAATATTCCGTCAGTCTACCGTTAGGACTAACGGTCAAACTGGTCAACCGTCAGTCAACGTTAGTCAACAGGTCAAGGAAAGTCAAGGGAATTACTGAGTCAGACCGAGTCAGCATTGAGTCCAGTAATCGGCCGACTCGGCTAAGTTGCCATGGCATTAGCATTGCTCGGCGGACTTGTTCACGCCTCTTCCATCATGGCTATTCTCTTTCTTCTCATCTCGTAGCTCAACTACTCCAGGTGCATATCTGTTGTTATACACGCCCAAGACAAAACTCGTCTTCACATTACCGCCGATTCAACTCGATGCTCAATCTGCTCCCAGCCAACTCTATACATCTCTCGCCTTGAGCTGCCCTAGGTTCAAACCTTGCCATCCGCATCTATAACTCCGCCAGGGCCATCAAGTAACAACACCAAAGTGCCAACGAGAACCTCCAAAATCTACCAATCAACCCAAACAACACCCTTTACATTTATGCTCTTCTCTATTTCCAAAACCAACAAAGTTAGCTTGCTCCCAAAGAATTCCACTTCAACCATCTTGGCCACAAACTCCATTCTCAGCTCACCATATCCAGCTCAACCAAAGCATCACTTGTAATTCCCTGACCTTCACTGATAGAACCCATGCCAGCCAACAGCATCATCACTCAGCTCAGGCCCTTGCAAGATACATTCCCCTGAGCATAGACCACAGCACCAATCTCTAACAAATTAGCTCCACACTGCAATAATTTCTACCACTGTTTCTACTCGCCATTTCCGTGGATCAAGCATCAAATTTCTCTTGCTCAAAGACAGTCCCATCAACACCTTCTTGCATCACTCCGAGCCGCAACTTCGAGAGCAAAGACCACCACCGTATTGGCAACACGGCCCCATCACTGAGTTCATACCACCTCCAACACCTGCATTGAAATACACAAAGACACTTGACAACTCCATGTTTTGTAATCGCTTCACTATCCCGTGTCAATTCCTAACATTCATCTACACAAGTCCAAACACCACCAATTTCGCAGCCTTCATTTCCTCCATGAGCTCAACCAATTTCGGTTCCATTACCAACCTCAACTCAAACACAATCCCTCAATCGTGACTGTCTCCCATTGCGGTTGCAAAGCCACAACACCACCAGCTAATTCTCCAAACCATTAATCATCTACACCCATTAATCGAATCGAGCCACATCTAGCCATCGACTCATAATCCTCAATACCAAGAACCACAAACCCATCTTATTCAAATCCACACGTAAATCTACCATTCTAAAATCCAACAACAAACCGGGTTCTTAATCACGAGACCCATTTGCTCTTCCCGCTAAATTCATGCTCTCTTTCTCTCTCGTGTTTAACAATCTCCCATCGAGAATCTCCCATGAATCAAACCCCATTCACGGCTATTTCCAGCAGCCTCAGTAACCCATTCCATTTGTGGGATCGAGCATCACTTTCTTCTCTCGGGTCTCGATTTGTTCTCGGTTCTCGGCTCAACTTCAATGAACCACCTTCATCTCCTCAATCATCTTCGTCAGAGCAAACCCCAATCTCTCTATTGATTGCAAAGATCGGGTCTAACCCTATATCTCGATTTGTTCTTCCAACGAGACTAATCTCGACATCAACAATTCAAATCAAATCCTCGATCCCCAACAAAGAAACCCATTTCATCTTCTCGTCTAATCTCTCTCAATTTTCGGTTTCATCGCCTCTCGATTTTGCCCCGCTGACCTCTCTCTGTGTTTGATTCAGACACAATGATTGAGAAATAATTCTCAATTTAGGGTTGGTTTAAATGGGGCGGGTATGGATGTGGGTCTATGGGTTTGGGTTTATAAATCCATGGAAATAACCCATCCATTTTATCGGTCGATAATAGCACTATGTTTTGGATAAGGGCTACCCAGTTTGGCAGCCCCTTAACCTCAACGGGCTCCATATATCAATCGCCTGTAAAATGACCTTTTTGCCCTTTTGGCTCAAATTGGGTGCTTTCTTCTTCTTTTCCTCCGTGCGACTCCAAAGTAGCTACAAAACTCAAAATAAGCGTAAAATACATAATTTACAAGAAAAATAGCAAAGAAAGCATAAACTACTAGATAGTAAATTAGGTGTATTCTACACCTATCAAATTCCCCCACACTTAGACTTTGCTAGTCCTCGAGCAAATCAAACTAAAAACTCACAACTTCAAAGCGTTCAAGCGTCACAAGCATCCAAAGAGCTATGAGGACATAGAGTTTCGCATGCTAGTAATAAGAAGTTAGAAATACTAAAGAACATATTCTCGTTCTTAAATGTTGAGTGAGAAATAACCACCCCATAATGAGAGACTGCGTGTTTGAGAAACGATCAATAAGCATTTCGCCTCGACTTCTGCCTCACCAAATAAGATTTTATGATAATTGCACTCAAGAAGACAGCTTTTTTATGGTTCTCACATGTGTGCAGGTAGGAATGAAGAGAGAATTCCTGCGACACGTTGAATGGTGGGAAGGACAACTTCCGAAGTATTTTGAAAACCCACATCTTTTAATATTTTGAAAAACCATTTTTCTGACGATCTCTAAGAAAGGAAATCAACCATATTATCGAGGATGAGATTACTTACTTACCTTCACATCCGATCGCCAATTATGATAACACCACTCTCACGGCATCCAATAGAAACGTCTTCCGCTCCTTATCTTGATCTTCATGGTCTTCGTCTTCGGTTTCAACTATGGATGATAAACCCTTGAATTTCATAAATTCTTAACAATTCTTAACTCTTTTTACCTTAAATATCCTTGTCGCTTGAAACTTCCTTATATATTTTCCTTCCCCACGGCTCATTAAATAAAAATAAGAACAAATATTTCTCTTGTGTTTTTCTCTCTTTTTTTTTTTTTTTTTTTTTTTTTTTTTTTTTTTTTTTTTTTTTCAAACAAGAGAAATTAAATACAAAAATAAACCATGGCCGTGGGAGAAGTATTTTACCGCTTGATTCTTCACAACTTGTATCGTCTTGAAATCATAAACTTTCAAAAATTCTCACCTTTTAATTTTCTTCGCTTTCATGAATAAGTCTTCATACTTGAATATAAAATTACCTCATTGTAGTGTAAGTCTTCAACATATATGTAAAAATCCGCTCTTTGTATGTTGCTTTACTTGTATTTGAAATTTGCTCTTTTTCTCTTTTTCTCGTTTTGTTGCTTGTAAACCTTAAACTTTTCCAACTTTCCTTGTAGATTTTGATGTCGCTCCTTGTTGATGATGAATGTGTTTCTATGGATCCGTTGTTGTCGCGAGAGAGAATGGTGCTAACTGCAAATCGAACTACAAGAAGGAAGCTTTCATCCATAGACGTCACCCTCATGATTGACAAAATTAGCACTCAAGAGATCAAAGAGTAGTGCTTTATTGGTGGGAGGTTGGGTAGCTCACCATTCTACCCGAATTAACTTACGGTGACACACACTCAAAAGAAGCTTTTTAGTAGATGGAAGATTTCTGGTGGGTGCCTCTCATGATATGAATACGGGTAGTCTCCACTAATGATTGATCAGCAACTCTAATAACGCATTTCTCCTCGCACCAAATTCGCATCACCGGCATGATTAAATCCATTATTTAACACTCAAACAAACAAGAAATCCGAATGTAGTTCTCTAACATTTCCAAGTTCAATTATGTCGGTCAAAATCTCTATGTAAACATACCTAGAAGTATGCTAGTGACTCTAAAATCTTTAAAAGTTGGAATTTTTATGTAAAACTTTTTTTTTTTTTCAAATTTTTTCATTTTTTTGTAATTTTTGTTTTAAAAACATGCTTAACCACTCCCCCACACTTAAACCTTACATTGTCCTCAATGTAATTGAATCCTCCTAGTAAAGTCAAGGTGGGAAATTTTAACATGATAAGAAACAAGAAAAAGAAATAACAAAAAACAAAAGGATAAGAAATACAAAACCGATGGGTTGCCTCCCATTAAGCGCTTGTTTTAAAGTCGATGGCCCGACTTGGCTCTTGTAAGATTCATTCCCCATATACTAACAATCTGAAAATTTGAGGATCCACCCATAATACCTGTTTTGAAAACAATAACTCCATACAAATATTAGCACAAGAAAATAATAATGATGTTATCGCTCGATAGAAATTTCCCCCACACTTATTCTCGTCCACACTCGGAAGTGTATAAAGAACATAGAATTCGGGAAC
The DNA here is from genome assembly GCA_023531295.1 of Papaver armeniacum. Taxonomy (NCBI): domain Eukaryota; kingdom Viridiplantae; phylum Streptophyta; class Magnoliopsida; order Ranunculales; family Papaveraceae; genus Papaver; species Papaver armeniacum. Next base: position 236,284 of record JAJJWW010016199.1, read on the forward strand.
TTCCATGTATTCCTCTTGGCAAACCTGCATAGTGTTAGCATCAAGTGTTTCCAATGGTGGATATTTAGAAACAAAATCATCCAAAAATACTTTCGAAGCACATACATTCAAACCAATAAGAGGTAAAGGAGAAGAATCAATATGCAAAGGATTAGACAAACCTTTCACACTCTCTTGTATTATAGAATCCTCTTCATCCTTAAAAAATTCAAGTGAACTACTTACCTCATGTATATCGTGGTCCTCTATTAAACCTTGCAACCATTCTTCGTCGTTTTCTACCTTAACCATAGTCTCGGTATCATTAAAATCATTCGCAAGTTCAATTGGGTCTTCCACAAAATCAATGAATGTGGTTTCATCCTCTATAATCATCTCTTCAACATTCTCATCATCGGAATCGGGCCATTCACTAAAATGATTTTCATCGGTATAGATTATAAGATCTTCATGTGCGGGTGTTACACCGTTTACAACAATAGGTAAGTCACACCCAATCTCCTCCTTTTGAATAGGTGAAGGATCGTTATTATGATCCGGAGTTGGAATAACTTCCTCATTGTCGGAACATTCATACACTTCCGCGGACTCCCATCTTTCCTTAAGAAATTTTTGCCAAGCAATAAATGCATCTTCCTCAAGCTCGTCCTTTTGAATAGGTGATTGATCATTATTAAGATCAAGGCTTGAGTAATCTACACTAGCGTCATCAAAAGTCTCCAAAGGTTTGTTAATTTGTTCGTATATTTTCTCCGAATTCCTTTGAATTTCTCGATGTGATTCTTGCATCTTTTGTTGAAGATCCCCAATTATGGCCAACATCTTATCCGCAAAACTAGAGATTTTCTGATCATAAACAAAATTATCCTCCCATCCTTGTGATTGTCCACCTACATACCCGTCATAAGGTTGTTGAGAATATCCATAATGTTCCGTAGGAATTTGATCATAGCCAAAAGATTGGTTTTGATTGTATCCTATGGATGGTTGGAAGTTGCCATAATGTTGAGGTTGAAAACCGTATTGAATGTTGTAATATGCTTGCTCTTTTCCACCGTACATGGAAAACCGATACCTGAAATAAGATTCAAAAACCAAGTTAGATACGGAATAGAATCCAACAAAGCAAGAATAAAGCAAAAAGAAAAATAAAAACAACTAAAACCATCCGCTGCTCCCCGGCAACGGCGCCAAAATTTGATGCGTGTCGTAACCACAACAAATTAATTAATACTTTACTACCTAATTAACAAGTAATATAGGGCAGTCAAGGTCGATCCCACGAGGAGCACGAGATTCTAGTTGTAAAAATTGTCACAAAAAGGGGGGTGTAAAAAGCAAAAGAAAATAAACAAAACAATTAAAAGGTAAAGTTGAAAGCAATAAGAGAGACGAGATCAAGGAATCCTTCTTCGTTACGAAACAATGAATCAAGTTATGTTCTCTTCCACTTGTTATTAGTCACAGATTATCACCAACCGTAGGTAAAGCAGCTAGCTCAGTGCTAAACCCCTAAATCCCTTGTATCACCGGACACGGAAGTTCTCGACTACCGGATTCTAATCACCAAGCCACCTAGAATTAGCTCAACCTAGATGTAACTTGGCTCATGCATTAAGTTTTGTGAATTTCTTAGGTTGATATTAGTAGTTAGACTCTTAGCTCAAGGTCCACTTGCTAACGTTGTTTCTACACACAATTGCTCCACGGAATCCCTCCGCAAGGTCTCGTGTTTGCTACTTATGTAAAGAGTCAAAGAACGATTACTTATCCCTAACTTTCACTAGCTTTAGATCGAATTAACAAATCAATTTAGTTGGCCACCCAAAGAATCTATCAATCAATCATGAATGTCTTTAAGATCACTCCTATTAGTAAAAACAAACGATAATTATGTGAAAAACTTCAAGATAGAATTTGAAAACAAAAACTCAAAACATAAATTAAGAACTAGGAATTCATCCTCAATCAATAAATTAACTACTCATGTTAAAGAGTTCACACAAAGAAAAGAAAAGTGTTGTGTGTGTAGAGAGGTGTGTAGAAGTTGTAGAAAACTTCTCTATTTATAGGCTTCAATATTCTCCAAATCTTCTAAGGATTAGAATCCTTTTCCTTTTGCAATTCAATCTCCAAATCCAAGCTTTTCTCAACTCTTCCACCTTCTCTTTCCAAATTTGAGTCCAATTCTCCATCCAATTCCTAGCCCAAGTCTTCACACCCATGAGAGAGGTCCATAGAAAATTTCGGAATTTTGCTCATTTAGGAAAACCGGGATTGTGGCGAATTTGGCGGAAACGTCGCCGGCCACCCGAAAATTCTCATCGTCGGGAGAATATTCCGTCGTCGGTCAGTTAGGACTAACGGTCAAACTGGTCAACCGTCAGTCAACGTTAGTCAACAGGTCAAGGAAAGTCAAGGGAATTACTGAGTCAGACCGAGTCAGCATTGAGTCCAGCTAACTGGGCTGACTCGGCTAAGTTGCCATGGCATTAGCATTGCTCTGGCCAGACTTGTTCACGCCTCAGCCATCATGGCTATTCCTTCTCTTCTCATCTGTAGCTCAACTACTCCAGTGCATATCTGTTGTTATACACAGCCAGCACAAAAAACTCGTCTTCACATTACTGCCAATTCAACCTGATGCTCAATCTGCTCCAGCCAACTCTATACATCTCTGCCTTGAGCTGCCCTAGGTTCAAACCTTGCCATCCGCATCTATAACTCCGCCAGGCCATCAGTAACAACACCAGTGCCAACAGAACCTCCAAAATCTACCAATCAACCCAGCCAACACCCTTTCTGTTATGCTCTTCTCTATTTCCAAAACCAACAGCAGTTGCTCCCCCAGCAATTCCACTTCAACCATCTTGGCCACAAACTCCATTCTCAGCTCACCATATCCAGCTCAACCAAAGCATCACTTGTAATTCCCTGACCTTCACTGATAGAACCCATGCCAGCCAACAGCATCATCACTCACCAGGCCCTTGCAAGATACATTCCCCCGAGCATAGACCCAAGACCAATCTCTAACAAATTAGCTCCACACCGCAATAATTTCTACCACTGTTCTACTCGCCATTTCCCGTGGATCAAGCATCAAATTTCTCTTGCTCAAAGACAGTCCCATCAACACCTTCTTGCATCACCTGAGCTGCAACTTCAGAGCAGCACCAGCCCTGTTATTGGCAACACAGCCCCCATCACTGAGTTCATACCACCTCCAACACCTGCATTGAAATACACAGCACACTTGACAACTCCATGTTTTGTAACTGCTTCACTATCCTGTGTCAATTCCTAACATTCATCTACACAGTCCAAACACCACCAATTTCTCGCAGCCTTCATTTCCTCCATGAGCTCAACCAATTTCGGTTCCATTACCAACCTCAACTCAAACACAATCCCTCAATTGCACTTTGTCTCCCATTGCGGTTGCAAAGCCACAACACCACCCTAATTCTCCAAACCATTAATCATCTACACCCATTAATCGAATCCGAGCCACATCTAGCCATCGACTCATAATCCTCAATACCAAGCCCAACCACAAACCCATCTTATTCAAATCCACACGTAAATCTACCATTCTAAAATCCAACAACAAACCGGTTCTTAATCACAGACCCATTTGCTCTTCCTGCTAAATTCATGCTCTCTTTTCTCTCGTGTTTAACAATCTCCCATCGAATCTCCCATGAATCAAACCCCATTCACGGCTATTTCCAGCAGACTCAGAACCCATTCCATTTGTGGGATCGAGCATCACTTTCTTCTCTCGGGTCTCGATTTGTTCTCAGTTCTCCAGCTCAACTTCAACAGAACCACCTTCATCTCCTCAATCATCTTCGTCAGGAGCAAACCCCAATCTCTCTATTGATTGCAGATCGTCTAACCCTATCTCCGATTTGTTCTTCAAACGGACTAATCTCGACATCAACAATTCAAATCAAATCCTCGATCCCCCAACAAACAAACCCATTTCATCTTCTCGTCTAATCTCTCTCAATTTCTGGTTTCATCGCTCTCGATTTTTGTGACCTCTCTCGTGTTTGATTCAGACACAATGATTGAGAAATAATTCTCAATTTAGGGTTGGTTTAAATGGGGCGGGTATGGATGTGGGTCTATGGGTTTGGGTTTATAAATCCATGGAAATAACCCATCCATTTTATCGGTGATAATAGCACTATGTTTTCGGATAAGGGCTACCCGGTTTGTGCCCCTTAACCTCAACTCGGGCTCCATATATCAATCGCACAGTAAAATGACCTTTTTGCCCTTTTGGCTCAAATTGGGTGCTTTCTTCTTCTTTTCCTCCGTGCGACTCCAAAGTAGCTACAAAACTCAAAATAAGCGTAAAATACATAATTTACAAGAAAAATAGCAAAGAAAGCATAAACTACTAGATAGTAAATTAGGTGTATTCTACACCTATCAATTGGATAGTTGTTGATGGTGGATTTTCGTTTAAGGTTAAAATTTGTAAAAACCTGAAAAATCATGCGCTGACATCTTGTAAAAGATAAAGCCGTTTATAAGTGACGGATACTTCTCACTTAATTCACCAAGAATGGAGCATGTAGCAACAATCCCATTCTCGTGAATACATGAAATTCCTCCAGGTTGGAGCATGTAGCAACAATCCCTTCCGTGAATTTCATATCAGCCTTGTATTTCCGTACTCATTATCGTGTGGCATGACGACCGAGTGTTACTCTTACAGAGTAACACGAACCTCCAAGCACTATAATGAATCATTATCGATGTGGCATGACGATCGAGTGTTACTCTTTACAGAGTAACACGAACCTCCAAACACTATAATGAAACCATGTACGAAATACCCGTACAGCTGATTCTCGGTGTGTTATACTAGCCCGAGCCCTCTCGGTGTGTTATACTAGCCCGATTGAGCCCCTCTTGGTGTGTTATACTAGCCCGATTGAGCATCCCAAGATCGACCATATCATCCGGATATGATCCGATCGCAGTCATCCAACTCCACAAGCATGATTGGACGACCCGGATCAATTCCATCACCCCCAAGCGGTATGGAATACACACGGCCCGACCCCGCATGGTCGACCATTGGCCTTTGCTTGCCAAGAAACCGTCCATACCAAGCATTATGGGCGGAAAACCCTAAATTAGGGTTTGCGGCATATTACATGTGCCGCAAAACGGTCTCAACCATCCATCTTCGCAGTATAGATGGAGGGTGTAGATGCGAACTCAAAGGGCCCGGAGCATGTCGACACAATCACCATGTGACCGCCTACACACTTGACCAATCGGTCAAAACCAATCATGGTTGGTTACAACAAATTCATCCGCTTGAAAGAGCATGGTCGCACGGCTTTGAAAGCCAAAATTAGGTTCAAGCCATCGCGCGCGTCCATCTTCTCGGCACGAATGGAGGGTCACAGATTAGATTGAGCAAGGGTCTGGCCACACCAAAGCATGACCACCGTGAGCCCATCTACCTCTTCATGCGGTCGGCCAAGGCATATCATGCCCGGCCAATCCAAAACGCCCGCTCAAGCATGCGTGGTTACACTTCCCAAGTTGCAAATCGATCTCGACCACACAACTTCACCAGGACGAATTGGGTGGCTTAGATCACGTTTTCATGGGACGGTGAGACATGGCGTGAACATCAGCCTACCATCTTCACGCCAAACCAACCGGCCAAGACCGACCAAGTCAGGTCATCTTGGAAAACACGTAGGAAAAGGGTATGGTGCGCGACTCCTTGCGGCATCAAACTCCTATCGCAAATCGATCTCAACCACTCAACTTTACCGGTCAAATTGAGTGGCTTAGATCGCGCCTTCTTGGGAAAGTGAAGTATGGACGTACACACCGGCGTGTTGTCTACACACATGCCCGGTCGGTCCTCTTCAAAACCCTTCCCATGCTTGGTTTCGACCAAGCTGAAGAGTGATGCTTGCGCACCTCTTTTAAAACCCTAATTTCATCAACTGGTCGAGATGAGTGTCTCAAACATCATCTCATCCGTCCGACCTCACCAGCTTGGTTATACAACCCTGGTCAGGAGTAATTTGGTTAGTGAGGCGTCATTACCCATCACTTTACCACACCACAATGCAAGCACTGCATAAAATACACACGATACTTCACAAGTATCGACTTTCTCGAATAACGCAGATTATTCAATTCAGCGATTACATGCTATCTTTCGTGGATCCACGATCCACATTCCGTACATCAATCATGTCACAAATCGGGGGATACATACGGGGTATTGGTGCGGCGGTTTACGGCGTGCGGCGTGCAACGCGCCATCACAAGAACGTGTTAGGAAGTCATGGAAGGTTAGAGATGAACAGGAAAAGTGGGCAAGACTGGTCGTGTGTTACTGATACACAACTCCACTACTCCATCATTCCACTACCTCCACTTCCCACGAGAAACGTGAATGAGGCTCAATGACTTGTATAAATAGGTTCTCCCCCCAAATTTCCAACAAGGAATAACGGAGAACAACACAAGTTCGGACGAGACAGAGAAAAACCAAGTGTTAATACAAATCGTATTCAAACACCTGTGAGCTCGTTTGCATCAACCGCAAGCTGCTCATCTTTCGTTACAAGTCATAAGCAAGCCAACATCTTCACAATCTCAACACCTTCTTCGCTTCCCTCCCTAAGATCAACCCCATCTCCTTCACTTTGTGACCGAAACAAGTCTGGAACGGCCATTTCTTGGTTTAGGCCGGACTTGCACTATTGATCTCTCGAATCTACAAGCACTCACCGCGTGATGCATTTGTTGAAGGTTTAGATTCATTCCTCATCCACACCCCAAATTACCAAATTCTGTAGAGTAGTTTTCACCCATCAACAATTGGCGACCACAAGTGGGAGATTGATCTATCGGTTGCATAAAATTGAATCCTCAATTTCTCGGTTTCCATCTCGCAATGTATCCAGGAAACTACGGGCGGTTCGAGATATCATGGGAAGCATAGCTGGAATCTTTGGAGGATGTCTTGGAAAATCAAGCGAGGTATCACCGGGAGGCGAGCGAGACATTTCGCCTTTTGAATGATATAGCGGCACAATTACGAGAAGGGTCGACGAGCATCTACTCAGGAAGCATAAGAAATGTTGAATCATTAGCCAGGAGTCACACCTTTACTGGGTGTGGAGAGGCAAAAAGAGCGCGTAATCGCAGGGAGACTCGTGAAAGATGAACAGCATGGTCCAATCGACAATGAAGATCCGAGGCAACTCCACGGGAGAAAAGACTTGTCCAGGAATACTACAATGTCTCGCGGATAAAGAAAGGGAGCCTGCAGCCCTATGGAGCCCCGCTAGAAGATTTGTATTTCAAAACTCTTATGAAGCACTAAGACCGTCCAATCCGCGTCGGCCTTCCAACCAATCAAGGAACGCTTGAGGAAGGAGAAATCAATCGGGAAATGCTGAATACGAGAGGATGGGAACGTTCAATCCGGCCACTCAGCGAGTGACATTACGACACCTTCCACATCCCTCTACCTAGGCAAGCGATCCATGAGATATGATGGCACTCACAAATCTTCCAACTTCATCTCCTGTTCCACGTCAAAGCCGCGGAGAGACGTTACAATGCCCACTAACGCAGAAAAGCCGGACTCAAGATACTTACATTTCCCATTCCCAATGAAGAAGATTCTGGAGCTACTGGAGACATGGGTGCGAAATGAAGAGGTGGAGCTACCCCCGGTATGGCGTCCGCCTACTGATCAAGAAGTAATAGACCCGAGGTACTGTCATTACCACCGGTTCCTTCATCACCCCACCAGTGAATGCAGCGCTTTGAAGCGCATTGTTCAGGAGAAGCTCGGTTCAGAAAGATAGCTTGCGGAGGATTTTCTTAGAGAGGCTACTCCGGTTTGATATAGTGAGGCTTCAAAAGCAAGTAAGTTTTACTCAACAACTTTACAAGAGAGATAGTTTAGAATTCACTGGGGACTTAGCATCCCGCGTGTGGAAAAAGAGGCTCAGTGATCAAACGCCATGTTTGTTTCCATTCGTACCTCCCTTTTACATAACATTTGCAATTTCATGCGCAATCATTCATGACCAAGATGCAAATTTCATTTAACATAATCCCTTTCAAAAAGGTTGTTCACAAAACTATCTCAAAATAAGCCAATTAAATTAACTATTCAAAACAGGAAGCCAAATTACGAAAGAAAATCCTCACTATCACTCAAAAAGAAGAAACATCTAAAAAGAAGAGACAAGTATATGGCACAAATCAAGGAAAGTCCTTCGAAACAACTCGTCCTTCCGGGCGAGAGCGACCTTCATCCTTTGGAGCACTACCGCTTCGGCTTCAACTCCTCGAGACAGCCTTTTCGACCTCTTCTTCCCTGGGCGAGCAACACGGTCCGCGGAAGGGACTTCATCATGTAGTTTCGGAGCTCCCGAATCTCGGAGAACCCTTTGAAGAACCAAGGAGCATTGAAGCTATACTGCGCAAACACGTCCGATGGCACCTCCAATCTTCAATCACCTCTTCGTAAAACTGTTCCACCGCCGCAGCCGCTCATCCCCCTGGATGGAAACTAAAGCTTCTTGGACGCGGTTGACCAATGCAAGACGACTCTTGAGCTTCGTGGTGGTAGAAATATGTCCGTGTTTCTCCCATATTGCCGTGTACAACTCTTCAAATTGAACCTAAGACGCCGAATCCACCAACCAACACATGGCCCGGATAAGGGATAGCAAAAGGGGATCGAACAAAGCCCTGTGCCGCATCACCGGTAATTCACCAACCGCGGGAACCTGTGTCGGGTGCGGGGGCTTTTTAAGGAGTCACCACAATAGCCATATTGACCTGAGCTGTTCGGGGACGAATTTCAAGGGGAGCCGCCCCAACTACAGCAGTGCCGCCTCTCTTTCACTCGGGTGCTAATTTCCATCACAAGCCTCGTCAACAAGATCACTAAGGGAAGCACCTTGTTCCACCGAGCTTTCATCATCTCGTCGTGGTCGAAAAAGGAGCGGTTTCTCCAGACTTCTCAAAGATGAAGATCGCACCGTCGGACTTCTCAAAGATGAAGACCGGTGTTACCGTGCTCTGAAGGTCCGTACCGCCGGACTTCTCAAGCATGAAGATCATGCACCGTCGGACTTCTCAAAGATGAAGACCGGTGTTACCGAGGCTCCGAAGGTCCGTACCGCCGGACTTCTCAAAGATGAAGACCAGTACCGCCAACCTTCTCGTTTTGGATGCGTGCCAACCTTGTGAGAGCATTATCTTTCGAAATTCCCTGATTTCAAGCAAGGATCGTTTTAAGAATTTACACCGGAGAAATGAAAGAACCGACGGAAGAAATTTAAATACCCGCATATTGGAAGAATTGAGGATTACCGGACCACATGCTTGCCTCTTAGGTCTCTCTCCTACTTGGGGACCGCAATCCTCGCCACCGGGTCCGTTTACCGGAAGTGGCTTCAACCGGAAATGCTTCGTCAAGACGTCGAAGATGGTTCACCACGAGGATCTGTCACAACACTCTCCGAAAATTTCTCGGAAAACCAACATTTGTCTACTCCAAAATTCCTTATACTTATCGGTTACCACCGGGTTTCTCCCAATAGGCCGAAGGGAAGGCTCACCCGGTCTAAGAACACATTAACGTTAAGAATACTTGGGAGAGATTCTTAGGAACCCTTGGTGAACGAATAAATGGGACACCCCGATCGAATCCCATTTGGCGAGCAGCCCTGTCAATATTGTACGGAGTCACGTAAAATTCTCCATTGAATAGAGACGGACATATCCTCGGAATGCAGTGCCGCGCAGTAAATAAATTCTCCGGACTTCATAGTTTCGACATCGGTACCCAACACAACATCGTAACCGTCGGAAGTGGTAGCAAAAGTCTCTGGCTGAACAATGCAATGGTGGATGGCCCCCATGGACGAAAATCTACGGAAGACACATTGTCAAATACGTCCACAAGTCTCACGCCGGCTCGGGGACGCTTCTTATTCCATCGAAGTATTCTAGAGCCACCGTACAAGTCATTGAGCGAATTTCCGGGAATAGGAGCGTAACTTTTGAAGTATTCCCATAGGAGCGCCTGAAGAAAAGCGAAGTGAATGTGCGACTCCACCTTCTTGTACCCGTTAGAAACATGCATATCCATTGCTAAAGCGTCCAAATGAGAATAAAGTGATCCGAGGAACAATGAGCCCAGAGGAAGAACTTCACCCTTCGCCGATCTTATAGCAATCTTGACAAGGTCATTTCTAATAGTCTTCTTTCCGTAACCGTCATCAAATACATCTCTCGGATAGCCATAAAGACAGAACGCAATCACACCGAGCTCATCCGGCTCCCGGTCCTGGGGACCACTCCAACACCCACCAGGTGTAAAAACATCTTGCATCTTTCTTCTCCTCCTTGCCCATGATCGTCGAATTCCTCCACCTTTCGAAGGATAGCGTTATAATTGCTTTGTTCCGCATCGGAGAGTTCGTAAGAAAGACTTAAGCAACAGCGGGTTCATTAATGCAGCTACACTCTCCAGGGTAATAGTCATTTCTCCCCATCTAGCTATGGCTGTGTGAGTAGAAATGCGCCACCGAGAAATGAAGGTAATCAAACCCGCCATGTCTTTCTTAATTTCAAGAGTGGAAGATGCCATGACCGCATTGAGAATTTGCGCTTTGGTCAAATTCTCCTTAATGCCCTTATTACTCAACATACGTCTCATCCATCCTTCATAAGAGCCCAGTGGAGTATGGCAAATCTTGAAGTCAATAGGAGAAGGCGGATATTCATTTCTCTCGGGAGACAAAACCTCATCACAAGTCTTCGAAGAAGAGAATGGGTCAGCATCCATGTTTTCTGAATCGGAAAGCAAGACTATCTTATGAGAAGGATGTCTCCTAATGTTTGGAAAAGGCGAGGTGAACAACTCATCATCGATGTTCGGCATATCTTTGAAGTTGTCAACACTTCCCGACTTGGCACAAAGCATTATCTCCCAGAAGACATATCGACAAGAGTTCTTTTCTTTCTACCGCAATGAAATAAAACACAGGAGTTAGAACTCATATGAAAGCGCATGAGAAATGTAGTCACACACAAAGAAAGACACAACTCGCATCGGAGCATACAATGGTCGGTCCAAGCATCATTCAAGTCTGGTATTGATCAAGCTTCGGTATAACTCAAGTTTTCAAGTCTGGGATAAATGTCAAGTCTGGTACAAATTTCAGTCTGGTATTGATTTCAAGTCCAGTACAAGTTTCAAGTTCGGTATAAATTTCAGTCAAGCATATGTGAATAAGACCCACGTTCCGGCATACACGGCGGGCCCGCATTCATTCATCCGCATGCATTATAACACGATCTTCTTTATTCATGGGAATCGTGTCTACGGGATTCAAGCCAAATGGTGCGCATGTCTTACAAAAGGTTTTTACCTAAACAAACTAGGGTTTCACCTTTGAAAAAAAAAAAAAAAAAAAAAAAAAAATGCGAAACTTACCTTGGACGCGGCAACTCCCAAGAACGGTGACGGGCAAGTGAAGACTCGAACGGAGCTGCTCAACACCAAGAGAAAATTTTCGCGAGGGGAAGAAAGGAGTCTCGGTCTCTTTTATAGACAAAAATTAGAAGAATCCCAATAAAACAAGGATTCCTCTTTTGTTTGGTTTCCTCTTTTGATTCAAATACCCAAAGAAAGAAACCGCCCCACCAGGGATTCCACACAAGCGTGACGGCGTGGAAAACTAGCGGTCGGCCAACACTCTTCCGGTAAACTCCTTTTATCCTGTCTTTCTCACGTATGTATGTCACCATCTCATGCCTACCACACAATAATGTAACTATTATGTGCTAGGCAGGGGACTTAATGTTGATGGTGGATTTTCGTTTAAGGTTAAAATTTGTAAAAACCTGAAAAATCATGCGCTGACATCTTGTAAAAGATAAAGCCGTTTATAAGTGACGGATACTCCTCACTTAATTCACCAAGAATGGAGCATGTAGCAACAATCCCATTTCGTGAATACATGAAATTCCTCCAAGGTTGGAGCATGTAGCAACAATCCCTTCCCGTGAATTTCATATCAGCCTTGTATTTCCTATACTCATTATCGGTGTGGCATGACGATCGAGTGTTACTCTTACGAGTAACACGAACCTCCAAGCACTATAATGAATCATTATCGGTGTGGCATGACGGTCGAGTGTTACTCTTACAGAGTAACACGAACCTCCAAACACTATAATGAAACCATGTACGAAATACCCGTGCTGTGCCGATTCTCGGTGTGTTATACTAGCCCAAGCCCTCTCGGTGTGTTATACTAGCCCGATTGAGCCCTCTCGGTGTGTTATACTAGCCCGATTGAGCATCCCAAGACCGACCATATCAGTCGGGATATGATCTCGATCGCAGTCATCCAACTCCACAAGCATGATTGGACGACCCTGCATCAATTCCATCACCCCCAAGCAGGTATGGAATACACACGGCCGACCCCGCATGGTCGACCATTGGCCTTTGCTTGCCAAGAAACCGTCCATACCAAGCATTATGGGCGGAAAACCCTAAATTAGGGTTTGCGGCATATTACATGTGCCGCAAAACGGTCTCAACCATCCATCTTCGCAGGTATAGATGGAGGGTGTAGATGCAGACTCAAAGGGCCCGGAGCATGTCGACACAATCACCATGTGACCGCCTACACACTTGACCAATCGGTCAAAACCAATCATGGTTGGTTACAACAAATTCGTCCGCCTGAAAGAGCATGGTCGCACGGCTTTGAAAGCCAAAATTAGGTTCAAGCCATCGCGCGCGTCCATCTTCTCCCAAGCACGAATGGAGGGTCTGATTAGATTGAGCAAGGGTCGGTCACACCAGCATGACCACCGTGAGCCCATCTACCTCTTCATGCGGTCGGCCAAGGCATATCATGCCTGGCCAATCCAAAACGCCCGCTCAAGCATGCGTGGTTACACTTCCCAAGTTGCAAATCGATCTCGACCACACAACTTTACCGGACGAATTGGGTGGCTTAGATCACGTTTTCATGGGACGGTGAGACATGGGCGTGAACATCAGCCTACCATCTTCACGCCAAACCAACCGGCCAAGACCGACCAAGTCGGTCATCTTGGAAAACACGCCGGAAAAGGGTATGGTGCGTGACTCCTTGCGGCATCAAACTCCTATCGCAAATCGATCTCAACCACTCAACTTTAACGGTCAAATTGAGTGGCTTAGATCGCGCCTTCTTGGGAAAGTGAAGTATGGACGTACACACCGGCGTGTTGTCTACACACATGCCCGGTCGGTCCTCTTCAAAACCCTTCCCATGCTTGGTTTCGACCAAGTGAAGAGTGATGCTTGCGCACCTCTTTTAAAACCCTAATTTCATCAACGGTCGCAGATGAGTGTCTCAAACATCATCTCATCCGTCCGACCTCACCAAACTTGGTTATACAACCACGGTCAGAGTTATTTGGTTAGTGAGGCGTCATTACCCATCACTTTACCACACCACAATGCGCACTCGCATAAAATACACACGATACTTCACAAGTATCGACTTTCTGAATAACGCAGTTATTCAATTCAGCATTACATGCTATCTTTCGTGGATCCACGATCCACATTCCAGACATCAATCATGTCACAAACTGGGGGATACATACGGGGGTATTGGTCTGGCGGTTTACAGCGTGCAGCGTGCAACGCGCCATCACAAGAACGTGTTAGGAAGTCATGGACGGTTAGAGATGAACAGGAAAAGTGGGCAAGACCGGGTCGTGTGTTACCGATACACAACTCCACTACTCCATCATTCCACTACCTCCACTTCCCACGAGAAACGTGAATGAGGCTCAATGACTTGTATAAATAGGTTCTCCGCCCTATTTCCAACAAGGAATAACGGAGAACAACACAAGTTCAGACGAGACAGAAAAACCAAGTGTTAATACAAATCGTATTCAAACACCCGAGCCTCGCTTGCATCAACCGCAAGCCCGCTCATTTTTCTCGTTACAAGTCATAAGCAAGCCAACATCTTCACAATCTCAACACCTTCTTCGCTTTCCTCCCTAAGATCAACCCCATCTCCTTCACTTTGTGACCGAAACAAGTCCGGAACGGCCATTTCTTGGTTTAGGCCGGACTTGCACAGATTGATCTCTCGAATCTACAAGCACTCACCGCGCAGTGCATTTGTTGAAGGTTTAGATTCATTCCTCATCCACACCCCAAATTACCAAATTCTGCAGGAGTAGTTTTCACCCATCAACAATAGTCTAAACAATTACTTTGGTAGTTGTTGAATACATTGATCTAAGAACCCGACAAAGGAGTTTATTGGGATAAACGGAAGATCCTTTTGTCAAACTCATATCACTTGTTTTAAAAGAGTTGTTACCGAACATATTTGTTGTTCCTTTACTGTTTGGAATACGAACCAAAGGAATTGTTCCAAGTGCGTGACTTATTGCAAGTTGGAGGCGCAGGGATACTGAGGGAACTAGGTGAACTATATGTTTATTTGCTTGGTCTCAACTATACGAAGTTGGTTTAGATTTTTATAACGGCTTAATCTCGAGAGTATTCACTCGGACAAGGTCCGGGGTTTTTTCTCGCATTTACGGTTTCCTCGTTAACAAAATCTTGCTGTGTCTTTTACTTTTATATTTCCGCAATTATAATTTTTTTTATTATAATTAGAAATAAAAGACACAAACGTTAATTCCTAATTATTTGATAGCAATCCTATAGTATTTGGTTAAGTCCAAACCTATTATCAAGTAATCATACTTCGTTGTTGTATTGTCTCGATCTCGTATCCATAGACGATCACACGAAGTGTGAACCGATTCGTTGTATTATCTCGACTCAGTCCATAGACAATCACTTTCGGAGAAAGGACTTATAGGTGGAAAAGTTTTAGATTGAGGTATATTTGGGTACCCTCGTCTTTTCAATTGGTATCAGAGCAGGCAAACACGAAAAGATCTAACAATCTGTGTTTGGTGCGATCCAACCTATAAGACATGAGTCAAAAGAAAGTTAAGCGAGAGCGAAAACTAAAGAAAGACTCAGTTAACGTATCACAAGATATATGCTCGAAAGGAGATAGTTGTTCAAACTCTTGTTGCTCAATAAATGATACTTCTTCCGAGATATTTTTGAGTTCCTTACTTGAGATCTCTGATGAAAGATCAAGTGTGAAAACATCTGAACTAAAGGAATTAAGTAAACAATTTCTTTTTTGTTCTAATGAACTTCTTTCAACACTTGAAAGAGAACGAGATTTAACTTTAAAGTTTGAAAAACTCGATGAAGAGTATAACTTGCTAAAAGGTAAATTCTCACAACAAGTTTATGACTTCGAAGAGATGATGAATACTGAACGCCATCATGTAAAAACTTGTGAAAAGAATTTGGATAAAACCCTAGAAAAGGTTTTGTCTTTTAGAAAAAGAGCTTGATGACTCTAAAATAGAATCAAACTCTCAACAAGAGTACTTCAAGGAAAAAGAAAATAGTCTTCTTTCCAACATAAAGCGTTTAGAGGAAACTCTTAACTCTACTCTTGATGAAAATAATTCATTAAAAGAGGAAATCTCTATGCTGAGAAAACTTAATGAGAGCTCAAACAACTTATCCTCATTGTTGGAAACAGGGAGAAGTCATGGAGACACACATGGTTTAAGTTATGAAGGTAGTAATAACGTTGTGCCCAACAATGAAATAAAGTTTGTCAAATCCCTGTGTGCACAAACAAAGGACTCTCTAAATTAAAACACTAAGTATAGCTGTGGAGAAACTAATGGGGACATACAAACAATTGATGATCATTCAAACTAGAAGAAGAAGAATGATGAAGGAAGAGATCGAAACTACGAAGAATAGAGAAAAACAAAGGAGCCTTCAACAATCTTGCACAAAAAGGTAACAACAAACATTATGATTCCAATTTTATCAAACGTTGTTATTCTTGTTGTAGTAAAAACCATCTTCAGATGATATGCAAGTTTCGTTAAATGCAAAATGCTCTCTGTTTCGTATCAAAAGAATTGAGAAAGATGAATCTTGATTCTCAACTCTCAACAAATAGAGTAAAGGAATGTTATGTTGGTTCTTGGTCTACTCAGTATACTTCAAAATCATTTAAAAAGGGGCATAAGAAAAATGATTTTGAACGGGCAAGATTTGCCTCTCATCCTTTAAAAGGAACAGTCTTTGAACCATTCTTCGATTATGATGATATATCATTTCTCAAGAAATGGAATAGGAAAAACAGTCAAAAATAATGCACTGTTTCATAAGAACAGACTTCTCTGTACCCAAACACTCCTTGTGTTATAGAAATTTGTTTAAAATGGGTAATTCCAGTTATTTCCTCTTAAGTAAGATTTCCTAAAAATCTTCAAATGATTCAAATAAAAAGTTTCTTTTTATAAGAGGTTAAAAATCTTATAAGAACCTAACTCATATTTGAATCTTTCATGGTTTTCAATAATGCAAGCCCTAAATAATGCTATATCTGATTTGATATACTCCTGTAGATTTCATGATCTATTAACTAGAAAAATTCACATAATTCTTTTCACGATCATACAGTGAATTTGTGGGAGAATACTGTATTCAGGAAGTGGAAAGTGTTTTGGATTCCTCTAATAAAGGAAGATTCGAAATCTGTTCTGATTTGTGCTCATATCAGATCATGCCCTCTCTTACGGAAGTAAGGGCTACAAATCTGTGTGAAGGAGTTCTTGAACTGATTGGAAGAAAGGAACCCCTGAAGGAATTATCCTCAGTTGCTTAGAAGGAAATTATTTTTCATGCTGTTTGCTGGGCATCTTATAGATATTTTCATGATCTTCAGATGATTAGCTTTCACTCTGCCAATCTGGAACTGTTTGAAGAAAACCTTGATGAAATCATGGAAACTGAGGATAATAAATATGAATAAGGTTAAACTCTTGTTCAAAAAGAATAAAAATAGACATCAATTTATGATTTCTTTCAATAATTGTATGATGTCTATTTTGAATAAAACTATCTATTATTTATGAATAAAATTATTATTTCATAATTTTTCTTGTGATAGTTTTTCGATTACATAGCCTGTGCTTGAATGCTTTATATTATTGCTATGTGTTTATGGGAAGTTTGATTTCGGTTTTCATAACCTTAATATTCGATCTCATATGGTGTGAACCCTTATGGTTTGGGTAACTTTTTGGTTTAGCGGGATTAAGTTCTAGCCCATGTTAGTAGGATTTATCAAAGGATCATAAGGGGTTCCGATTGAAACTCATGTGTGAAAAAGTCATAATATGTTGAATCGTTTTTGGTTTAGCATAAAAGCATACGTGTTTCGGGGTTTCAACTTTTGCTATGCATTAGTTAAAATCGATTCAACCTTTCGCTGGTAAAGGTTGCTTTTGTTGTTGTTCTTTTGTCTTGCGAGAGGATGACAACACAATGGGGGAGAGTTCTAACTTGAACTTGCGCTTAATGACATATCTTTAAGGGGAGAAGAGGATGCGGAACTTGAGGGAACGAATTTGTTAGTTAATCGTTTTCCTGTTTAAGAAAAGCCTGGTTTTATTTCATATATTTTGCTTTTGCTTAACAAAATTTTGGTACAATTGATGTTTATTCCATTATGTATGTATGGATGTGTGTGTATTGTTTCCGGTTAAGAAAAACTATTGCTATCTTTCTTTATTGTTTGGTATCAATTGTTTAGACTTAACGAAATTACGGTGCAATTGCGGTGCCATAATGTCTATGTTTGTTTCAATTGCTTCCGGTTAAGATAAATAATTATGCAAGTTGATTTATTTGGTTTGTATTAATTGTTTATGACTTAACAAAAGTTTTCGGGATCATTTGTTTAGTCCAATTCGATTCCGGATAAGAGAAACTAAGTTAATTCTGATCTTAGTTAGACTTATCGAAGTATAGGATTCGGTTATTCAAGTCTAATCGAATGCCTTCACAAGAAATACTAGTTAACTAACCTAGTACTTGTCTTGTTTAAAGTAAAATGTCTGAGTTATTGTTCGAATAATTAGAACCTAATGAGAAAAATAAAATTAATTCTGATCTTTATTTTGGTCTTATCAAACAAGCGATTGTATTTGTGCAATCGGTTTAGCAAAAGAACTAAGGGGCTTAGTCAATTTATGATTTGCTAAACTATTAGGGAAAATTTCTTCGGGCAATTGTTTCCTTGATAACATGTCAAAACAAAGTTACTTTGTAGTTTCGGTTTTGATATTGGTTATCTAAAATGGTGTGTGGAACCCTCGAGCTTAACTCTTATAGGTTGCAAGTCTTTTAATATTTGTAAGATCCTTTCGGTTTGACCTTTATTTGCTCGTACCTTTGTCATTTTGTGACAAAAAGGGGGAGAAATATATGGAGTAAACAAATGATTTGGTATCACTAAGGAAAGGACAATGGTGCTTAAACGTTATATCTAACGAAAGAGTAAAGCATAGACTAAGGGGGAGTAACATATCATATTGATACTTGTGGTTATCTTACTACAAAGGGAATAACAAAGACGTGCGGATTGAAAATCTACCTATCTTACCTTTAGGGGGAGTATTAGCTTTGTTATTATAATGTCAACAGCGGCATTTGTGGATTGAATGTATACAGGTTATTGTGTTGTTGAAACTTGGAATCAAGCGTATGTATAATGAATTCTTGTAATTTGTTGATCCATATGATGTAAGAGTTTTGTCACTAGAATTGACAAAGGGAGAGATTGTTAGAGCATAGCTCGGTTGAACCCACCAAGCGTTGGTATGTCAAGTTTGATTGTCATATTTTAGTGAACCAAAACTCATTTAAATAGTCGCTTGATTATTTACTAGAGTCAACTTAGTATAGGTTAGCTAGAAAGTTATTAGGATATGAGACATACAAGTATTACTCGAAGAATTGAAGAATGTGAAGAAGTAAAGAGCTACAATGACGACATCATCCTTCCTCTTGAGGTGATACGTGTTGATATCTGTACCTTGGTGACTATTATTATAGAGGCGGAATTCGAATAATAATGAGCGAAAACTAGAAAACAGTAACACACAAGAAACCAAATCCGAAGAAATATATCTTCTCTAGATTATGAAAAAAACTATTACAATTCTCTCTTTGTTACGCTCACAATCTCTCTAAACAGTAAATAATATTTAACTATTTTTCTAAGCTTGGTTTTACAATAATTAATTGCCTCACAAACTTCTCTCTCTGATCTAGGTGTGTCTGTATCACAAACCACACTCTATATGTCTTAGCTATGAGCTAAACATCTTTATTTATAGTTTAACGGTTTCCCAAACCTTATAAGAATATATTTCCTTATCTAGGAATAATTCCTTCTCTAGGTATATTTCCTTATCTAGGAATATTACCTTGTCTAGAATATCCCTTATCTAGGAATAATTCCTTTTCTAAGTATATATTTCCATATCTAGAAATATTACCTTATCTAGGAAATATTCCCTTTCTAGGTATATTTCCTTATATAAGAATATTACCTTGTATAGGTATATTCCTTATCTAACAATACTGCCTAAAAATCAGTATTCCTTCTTTAAATTATAATTCTATCCTCAATCCTTCTTGAGGATCACTAGTTCCCGGAGAGAGGAAAATACACATGTATCATGCGCCCCCACTCAAGAACTTGAACTCCTGTGAAAGTTAGATTTGGAAGTTAGGGAACTCGAGGGTTCCTTTCACCCTGCTGAACCATCTCTCTTTGCTGGAAACTGGACCTTGACGTCTAATTTGAAAAGCTTTCATATCTCTTCGTCTTGTCTTAGTCACTCTTCGTTCCATGATGCAATCTTCTTTGAGCGGTTCTTCTTCTTCTTCTTCAAAAACACCAGATGGAGACGTAGTCTTTTTCTTCGCCTTCTGCTTGGGTGTATGAGAATGAATACCTTTATTCGATTCCTTAAGGGTAACTTGAACCGACTGCGTGTCTTTTTGTAACTCAGCCACCTTTTCTTCCATAGTTTGTGGTTCGCTATGCCTAGGATCATCAACTGACTTTCCCATCTTTGATTCCCTTGTTCTCCTAACGTCTTCTAGCTTCTCGAGCACCTCACCAAGTTTTACGTAGAGAGACCTAGTGAAAACCATAAACCACAAGAATCTTCCCTAAAAGAACGAACCTTGCTCTGATACCAACTTGATACGTGTTGATCTCTGTACCTTGGTGACTATTATTATAGAGGCGGAATTCAGAATAATAATAGACGAAAACTAGAAAATAGAACACACTAGAAACCAAATACGAAGAAATATATCTTCTCTAGATTATGAACAAGAAAACTATTACAATTCTCTCTTTGTTACGCTCACAATCTCTCTAAACAGTAAATAATATTTAACTGTTTTGCTAAGCTTGCTTTTACAATAATTAATTGCCTCACAAACTTCTCTCTCGATCTAGGTGTGTACGTATCACAAACCACACTCTAGATATCTTAGCTATGAGCTAAACATCTCTATTTATAGTTTTAACGGTTTCCCAAACCTTATAGGAATCTATTTCCTTATCTAGGAATAATTCATTCTCTAGGTATATTTCCTTATCTAGGAATATTACCTTGTCTAGGAATATCCCTTATCTAGGAATAATTCCTTTTCTAAGTATATATTTCCATATCTAGAAATATTACCTTGTCTAGGAAATATTCCCTTTCTAGGTATATTTCCTTATCTTAGAATATTACCTTGTATAGGTATATTCCTTATCTAAGAATACTGCCTAAAAATCAATATTCCTTCTTTAAATTATAATTCTATCTTCAATCCTTCTTGAGGATCACTAGTTCCCGAGAGAGGAAGATACACATGTATCATGAGGTTAGTAATATTTTGACTTGAACTGTTTCATTCCTAACGTATCTTTCAAGTCGTGCTATATTGAAAACATAATGCTAAGTTTGTGAATGATTATACTCTATTTAGACGTAGTATTAAGGAATTATAATACGAAGTATAACGCCTATCTTTTGAACTTCGTATATAAGACATCGACATAATCGTATGAATGTTATTGTGATTATGTATGGGTATGGGTGAAGATTTCGTCCTAAGAAACAATGTTTTACATTCGTTTAAAGGAAGTACAATCATAAACTTGTTTTGTGAATCGAAAGGGAAATCACTAGGCTTATTGGTATTGTTATTCATTGCAAATCTTTGGATTACCAATATGTGTGTTTAGTATAACCGCTCATAACTTGTTTATGTTCTTGGTAAAACTAATCACAATGCCTGACTTGTGTATCGGTATGACTTTTATTAGTGAAACCAATCTTAAGTAATCACCTGAGATGATATGATCGATATTTGTAATTGGTGTGACCAATCCTAGTCATTGGGAGAATGTGTAATCGATCCTTGTAGTAGGCTAACAAGTCTTAATAATAGGTGCAATCGATCCTATGACTTGTGCAACCGATCACAAGTAATACCATGAGATTGTGGTAACCGATCCTGGTACTTAGTTAACAAAGTTTTGGAAACTATTGTGACCGATCCTAGTAGCCACATGGAGGTAGAGCCGAAACTTGTTTTTGGTAGAACCGTTAAACCCATGATTGTTGATTTGATATTTGATCAATCACATAGTTCTTGGAAATCAGATGAACCAATTCTAAACTTGTTTGGAAGTGTGGCAAATCGGTTCCAAGATTGTAAATATGAAAAAGGATTTACAAAGTAAAGATGTCGACATACTTTGAACATGTGCAGTAATTCTTATCTATTATTGTTCAAAGATATTCCTTTATAACTAAAGGAGAATCCCGGATCGAAATAAATTGAGAATCTTTTAATTAAGGTTTTTAGTTTTATATGCCTTTAATTTCCAGCAATTAAATGCATATCTTTAAAAAATAAAAAATTGGTAATGTGCATTTACCACCTTCTCCTATTGACTTCAAGATTTTCCATACTCCACTGGGTTCTTACGAAGGATGGATGAGACGTATGTTGAATAATGAGGATGTTAAAGTGGTTTCTGGTGGAGGTGGATCCTGGAGAGAGTGTTGAACAAGGATTCTCGAGCGAACGTGGTCCCGGAGAGAGAACGTTGAGGCGGCTCTTGAATAGACCATTGAAGCAGCTTCGCAGAGGGAGTGTTGAAGTGTTTCCCTCTTGATTCGATTTACCCTTGCGAATTCCATGCTTCTTGACTGACCACATCTCTCATGTTCAAGAATTCCTTGATCGACGGTGAAGGAACTTCATGCGAGCCTCGGTCCCCAAGTGTGGTTTACATGGTTTGTTCGTAGTGGTTGTTGTCGAGCAGTGTATGGAATATCTTGGACGTTGTTTCATCATTGTGGGATTCGTGCATGTGGTGCTGGAGTTGGAGTTGATGGACGTGCAGGATGTTGTATCTTGGTGGTTTTCCTCTTGCCGCTTCAAGGAACCGCCATGCATAAGATGAATGTTGTACACGCCTGTTGGTGAGATATATGCCTCTACAAACATTGTGAGGCTCTTCCCAGGCCTGGTTCTTTCTATCGGGGCATATGTTGTTGTAGATGAGCGTTCAACATCTCCCGAGAGGATGACCAAAAGCGCGGATTCTCCAACATAGCGTGATAGACATGTACCATTGTCTCGATAAAGTGACTCACCGGATCTTGTTCGACCACTGTCCGATAGAGTAACTCGCCGGATCTTGCTCGATATGTCGGTTGGACATCGTTATCTTCTTGAGGCTGCTCCCTTGAGGTATCGGCTCCAGTGGAAGATTACCGTCATAGAGCGATGATACGTTGCAGGCACTCTTTAAACCAAATAGTAGTATGGTATAATAAAAATTTCGAGAGGAGTTCGAAAAGCAATCTTACTTGCATCATGCTCGTACATCCTTATCCGGTTGTAGCCGCTACATCCATCCATAGAGGAGAACATGCCGTGTCCTGGGTTGCATCTACTAACATGTCGATGTTAGGTAGAGGAGGATCGTTTTGGAGCAACACTGTTCAAGTCTCTCGAAGTCTATGCAAAGACCCGATTTATCCATTTTCCTCGTGTCTGAACTACAACCGTTTAACCGACTTGGGTCCAGGTATGACATGTAGATGATGGGTGACCAATTTTCATCTAAATCCGGCATTTCTTCATATCTTCTAGCGAATACGTCCTGGTACTATTTGAGAAGTTCCACGAGCTTTGTACGTTTATCCATACACAAGGTTGAGCTGATGGAGATAGGCCTAGGGTATTCCTCAACGATTTTAATCTCATCAGTTGTGGAGTTGGTGCCATCTTGCAGCTGTTGTGGAGCATCTAGCACTTGTTCTTGTGGTTCGCTGCTGTTGTAGTATTCTATTGGGTGGAGAGACTGGGTAATGGTCTCCCCTGCTAATTGATAATGGAAGTGTCGGTATACTGTTTTCCCATTCTGGTCATGACTCGCCACAAAAGTTCGTTCCCTCTTCGTGTGAACGTTGGTCGTGGCTTCACAGAATGGAGAAGAATGCTTCGTCAGCAAAGATGCATCGTGGGTTTTAGCCCTCAATTATGCAAGCCGGTCTTCTTCCTGAATTTACGCCCATGTGGGAAGTGGGACGCAATGAACTTGTCTGATTATTTCCGCGGATCTTCTCCTGTATGTGCTGGTTTGGTTTCCCTCGAAGTCCGTCATTGTGGTAGGATTCCGTACGACCTTGCCTGGGAGAACCTTGGATGCCCTGAGAGTCTTGAGAGTAATCACATTTGAAGACGCTCCTGTGTATATAAAGGCCGTCTTGAACTCTGAATCCTTGATGCGTGCGGTGACATGTAGGTCACGGTCGTGACCTTCCTCTGGTTGATTGCGGCAAAAAACGTCTCCGCTGCGCCGATTCTTTGAGAGGTGTGAAAGTTTGCATAAACTTTCCACTAGAGAAACCGCTTCCCGATCCACCGGCCTTTGGTTCATAGTGAAACTATTGACTTGAGGAAGATCGTTGTGAGGATCGAGACCCGGTGTAGGAGCCTCCATGACAGACCGCTCATATCCGATGTCGCTTATTTGATCGGGTCCATGTAGGTCCGTGCCGTTGAAGTATCTTTTAAGGTCGTTGAATGCATTCCTTGTTGGCTCCAGGGGCTGTTGCGGGTCATGTGGAAATCGATCGAGTTAATGTCTTAAGAAAAGTGAGTACCTCTTTCGAGTTGCGGCCATATCCGTTTGAGTCTTGGCAAGAACTTCACGCTTTTCCATCAAGTCCGCAATGGTAATGGGAGATGGTCCTCCTCTCGCCCCTCAGGCTCCTCGTCCCGATGAAGGAGTGGAAGTTGTTGCTCTGGTGACTACGGAGGTGTTACACTTGATGAGATGCCAAGATTTGCACTGCTATGGCTCTGGTGATGGGAGGTGTTGTAATATCACTGCTGAGTGATCGAATTGAACGTTCCCATCCTCCGTACTCACGTGTTCCTAGATTGATCTCTCCTTCCTCAAGCATTTATTCACAGCTTCGACAAGGGTCTTGAGATATAAATCTTCCAGCAGGATCCGTAAGGCTGCAGGATCCATTTCTTTATCCCAGTAGACGTTGTGGTACCGGACAAGTCTTTTCCTCTGTGGAGTTGCCTCGAGTCTTCGTTGTCGGTGGACCATGTTGTTCGCCTCTCCCGAGTCCCCGTGATTACGCGCTCTTTCGCATCTCCACTTTGGTAAAGGTGTGACTCGACTAAGGATTCGGCGTTTCTTACCGCCCGAGTAGATGCATGCCGACCCTTCTTGTAATTGTCTTTGTTATATCATTCAAAAGGCGGTATGTTTCGCTCTGTCTTCTAGCGATACCAGCTTGATTTGCGAAGACATCCTCCAGCATTCTAGCTACACTTCCCATGATATCTGAACCGCATGTGGTCTCCTGGTGAGGATACATCGCGAGATGAAAACCGAAAAATTGAGGATTCAATTTTTTTTTTTTTTTTTTTTGCAACTGATAGATCAACCTCCCACTTTGTGGTCGCCAATTGTTTATGGGTGAAAACTACTCCTGTGAGAATTTGGTAATTTGGGGTGTGGATGAGGAATGAATTTAAACCTTAAACAAATGCACTGCGCGGTGAGTGCTTGTAGATTCGAGAGATCAATCCGTGCAAGTCCGGCCTAAACCAAGAAATGGTCGTTCCAGACTTGTTTCGGTCACAAAGTGAAGGAGATGGGGTTGATCTTAGGGAGGGAAGCGAAGAAGGTGTTGAGATTGTGAAGGTGTTGGCTTGCATATGACTTGTAACGAAAGGTGAGCGGGCTTGTGATTGATGCAAGCAAGCTCCGGGGTGTTGGAATACGTTTTTGTATTAACACTTGGTTTTCTGTCTCAAATCTGGACTTGTGTTGTTGTTTGAAATAGGGCGGAGAACCTATTTATACAAGTCATTGAGCCTTATTCACGTCTCTCGTGGGAAGTGGAGGAAGTGGAGTGATGGAGTAGTGGAGTTGTGCGTTGGTGATACACGACCAGCCTTGCCCACTTCTCATGTTCATCTCTAACCGTCCATGACTTCCTAACACGTTCTTGTGATGGCGCGTTGCACGCTGTAAACCGCTGGGACCAATGCCCCGTATGTATCCCCCAGTTTGTGACATGATTGATTGGAATGTGTGGATTGTGGATCCACGAAAGATAGCATGTAATCTTGAATTGAATAACTGCGTTATTCGGGAAGTCGATACTTGTGAAGTATCGTGTGTATTTTATGCAGTGTATCGCATTATGGTGTGGTAAAGTGATGGGTAATGACGCCTCACTAACCAAATAACTCCCGACCAGGTTGTATAACCAATTTGGTGAAGTTGGACGGATGAGATGATCTTTGAGACACTCATCTGCGACCGTTAATGAATATTAGGGTTTTTGAAGAGGTGCGCAAGCATTACTCTTGACTTGGTCGAAACCAAGCATGGAAAGGATTCGGAGAGGACCGACCAGGGCATGTGTGTAGACAGACATGCGGTGTGCACGTCCATACCTCACTGTCCCATGAAGGCGCGATCTAGGCCACTCAATTTGACCGGTAAAGTTGAGTGGTTGAGATCGATTTCGCAGTAAATCCATTGCCGCAAAGGAGTTGGAAACCGCGTGACATCCCTAGTTTGGGCACGCGTTTCAAGACGACCCATCTTGGTCGGTCTTGGTCGATCATACCAGCGTGTAGGTGGTAGGCTGGTGTTCACACCTATACCGACTATCCCATAAAAACGTGATCTAAGCCACTCAAATCGTCCAGGGTGAAGTTGAGTGGTCGAGATCGGTTGTGGTTTGGGAGGCGTGGCCATGCTAGTTTGGGCGCACGTTTTGGATTAACCAGGCATGATATGCCTTGGCCGAACACATGAGGAGTTAGATGGGCCCACGGTGGTCATGCTAGTATGACAGGACACCGCTTTAATCTAATCTGTGACCCTCCATTCGTGCGGAGAAGATGGACGCGCGTGATGGCTTGAAACCCTAATTTTGGCTTTCAAAGCCGTGCGCCATGCTCTCTTTGGGCGTACGAATTTGTTGCAACCAAGTATGGTTGGTCTTGACCGATTGGTCAAGTGTGTAAAGCGGCCCACGGTGATCGTGTTGACATGCTATGGGCCCTTTGAATCTACATCTACACCCTCCATCTATACCGCGAAGATGGATGGTTGAGACCGCTTTGCAACACATGTAATATGCCGCAAACCCTAATTTAGGGTTTTCCGTCCATAATGCTTGGTATGAACGGTTTCTTGGCAAGCTAGGCCAATGACCGACCATGCGGGGTCGGCCATGGGTATTCCATACCTGCTGGGGGTGATGGAATTGATGCGGGGCCATCCAATCATGCTTATGGAGTTGGATGATCGCGATCGATCATATCCGGACTGATACGGTCGGTCCAGGATGCTCAATCGGGCTAGTATAACACACCGAGAGGGGCTCAATCGGGCTAGTATAACACACCGAGAGTCAACACATGTACGGGTATTTCGTACATGGTTTCATTATAGTGCTTGGAGGTTCGTGTTACCTCGTAAGAGTAACACTCGCTCGTCATGCCACACCGATAATGAGTACGGAAATACAAGGCTGATATGAAATTCACTGAGGATGGGATTGTTGCTACATGCTCCAACCTGGAGGAATTTCATGTATTCATTGAACGGGATTGTTGCCACATGCTCCATTCTTGGTGAATCAAGTGAGGGAGTATCCAACACTTATAAATGGCTTTATCTTTTACAAGATGTCGTAGCATGATTTTTCCGGTTTTTTACAAATTTAACCTTGAACGAAAATCCACCATGGTTTTTTTCTCCGATTTCCTCAGGATACTCGGCCAAGAGGGGATGGTTGTGGATGTTGGTTTGAGGAGGAGTGGCATCACCAACACCGATGTTGGAAGCAGGAGTATTTTCCGGAGTACCACCATTGTTGCTAGTACTAGCGTTGTTTGTGTTAGGATTAGTAACCAAACCTGACCTAAGATCAATCGTTATGTGAAAATATGAGATTGCAACCGAGAGATGAATATCCCACCGTGGTCAGCCAACTGCAGGATGGGAAAAACGATTTGCTAGTTTTTAAGGAATTGAGGAGATGACGGTTCGGACGAGACTCCTCGAACCGAGCAAACTGCTTAACCTCACATGATTCACCGCATGGGAGTGCTTTGAGTTCGAGAGATCAATATGTAGGACTCTGACCTAAACCAAGTCAATGGCCGATCCGCAGTCAATTCGGTCACAAATAGGAGATGGGGTTGATCCGTAGGGAGGGAAGCTGAGAATTGTGTGGGATCAATGATTGATCAAGGATTGCGGGTGTGTTGAAGGTTTCACTAAATTGATGAACTGTTGAGTTCGAATAAGTTCTCAGTCGATTGATGGAATTTCAGAGTGATTGCTCGAAAAATTGTTGTTGTCCAATCGTGGATCCATAGACTTATTTATATTGTCAGAATAATGAACACATTGATACCAGTAAGTGTGACGGTTTCATGAGTGGAAGAGTGGGAGATCGTGGTAAAACCAATTCCGTGTCGTGTAGAGACTTGGTTGATCGTCCCACTACTTTGCTAACTCCTTCAACCGCTTGCAAGACTTACTCACATTTGTCATCGTGATGAACACACGTGTCGTAGCCGTCAGACCAAAACCCTAATTGATATCCCCTCATGTGACGTGATTGATGTCTCATTGAATCGTGAGTCTCGCAAGACAGACGTGTATTTAATTAGTCAATTGTCGAATCGATTAGACAATGAGTCTAGGTTTTGTTGAATTGAGCATTATTGACTGAACGCCAAATGATTCATGGATTGAATATGTTAGACGTACAATTCTTAGATATTGCTCGTCTCGAGTAAATTCGAGCAATCGAGCATCGATTTGACGACTATCAATATTGATAGTTGGATCAATATTCGATCAACTGAGCAAGTATTGATCAATTCGATCAATTATCGATAAATTACCGAATATTGATAGTTGGATCAATATTCGTTAAATCGAGCAAGTATTGCTCAATTCGACGAATTATTTATCGTGTAATGACTCAATAAAATATTAATTAAAATATTGCGTATCTACCAAATATTATATAACTAATCTGAATGTTGATTACTGGATTAACATAAATTTATTAGTGTTTGAACTTGCTCAGAATGATGATTTGTGGAGCGTTTGTTCGAAACCCTAATTTTTGATCAATTGTTCGTCAATTGATGAATTGCTGAAAATAGGTCATGAGTGAGGGAGGGACCGACCACATGAGATAATGGACGACCATGTGGTGCCCAATTGCTAGAGTGAACGTGCACCAGGGTCCTGAGTCGACTGAGCTTATGAAAAATGATGATTAAATGCCGGCTTTATCATTTATTCAAATAAGTGCTTCATCTGAGCATTAGGTAATAAAACCTAATTCATGGAGAAGTGAGGGACCGACCAAGAGGGCATTAAACCGGCCCTTGGTGGTCGTGGGACCAGCTGATGGTCGATTGAGCAAATTCCGTGTTGGTTGGAAAGAGTTTGGACCCAATATGAGCAATCGAGCAAATTAGGTCAAAATTATAAGAATGTGTGGGACCGGATCCTTGCAAGCCTTAGGGCCGGCCTTGGTCTGGTCAAGGAACCATGCCCGGGTCACCATAATGTCCAGTGGTCTCGACCCTGAGAGTTTTGGTATTTTCTACGTGTGCTTGAGCAATATCTCGATTTTCGAAGAGTTCGATCTTTGATCGAAAATTTTGATTTCGCTCGAATGAGCAAGTAGGACTTTGCTTGTTTGATCAAAATTTGGAAAATATTAAAATAATAATATTTTATTATTTAAGTGGAGTAGCCTAGCTTACGTGATCTACTTGAGTTTGGCTGCCAATGGCTTCCATAACATTTGAGGTAATGCCATTAAGAAATCATATGATTTTGTTTCAAACGAGTAGAGTTTGAGATGAGGGAACAGCAATACAGAGTGATGGATGTAAGGTGCAGACTGTCACTGCTTTTAGGCATGGTCAGAATGGGGCTAGTAGCCTGGGCCCTGCAACACCTTCCTATTTTATTATTTTTTGCTGAACTTGAAAGTATGGCATAAACTATGAGTTTGCCTTTAACAAGGAAAAGTTGCTTGAATGAATAGTTTTCATGAGTTCATGAAGATAAATAAAATAACCAAACAGTGAAGATGCGTAACGCTGACATGAGATACAGACTTACTTGGTCTGCAATGCAGCCCCTGGCGCTCTCTTCTTTCTATTTTTAATTATTATTTTATCTTCCTCACTACACCAAATTCTCGGGATTCGAAAAGAAATTGCACGACATCGGGCTGCTACAAAATTTCCGTTATAAAGGGCCTATTTAAACTTTGCAAATGCATTAGCCGTTATGAATTTTTCAAAAATTCGTGAACAAGGGCGCAGCCGCTACTTAATTTTTTTACGCGTGCTGGCCACACGCTTGGTCACACTAGGTCGGAACACCCGAGTTTTTTTTTGGGCCCACACTTTCAAATCCTCCATCTACACCGTGTATTCCTACACTAATATCTATACCTTCATATTTTTTAGAGATACAACACAACCATAGATCCCTAGTTTTTATTCTCTTCGCAAACACATCTCTATCTTTTCTATCTTTCCGCCTCTTCTTCTAAGTTGTTCCTCTCTCGTTGCTATCTCTCCATCTCTTTACCCAAACACAAATCAACAGCAGTGAACATCCTTCAATTCTATTTCCTTTTCTTTTCTTGATTTCTTCTATAGATATTTATGTTCTTCCAACCTTGTAATAGATCGGTTTTCATTCTCATCTCTTTTTCGTTTTCTCTTCTTTTTCTTCTATGTGATTTGAGAGGCAAGATGAAGGTTTAGTGATCGAGAGAGAAAGGGATTGAGCGAAGAATAGTTATTAGTAATGATGCTGATTCGAGTGGTGGATTCAGATTCAGCAAAAAAGGTAACCTAAAGCTTTAATTAGGGTTTTTTTTTTTTTTTTTTTGATAATTGATTCGTAGAAATTGAATATGGAATTCATCTATTAAGATTTTCTTTAGCATATGGGCCTAAGATCTAATTGATTACGATGTCAAGCTATCTTACCTTCTTCACTCACATCCGAATAATTTGTTACCAAAATTTGACGAAGTCGCTTGTCATCAGTTCCAAAACCCTAACTCCCTAATCAGATCATTTAGTGTTTGTTTGATCAATTTTTTCTGTATTTTAGGTTTGTTCTGTGATTTTTTTTTTTTGAATTTCGTGAGGGTTATTTTGGA
Source organism: Papaver armeniacum (assembly GCA_023531295.1). NCBI lineage: Eukaryota > Viridiplantae > Streptophyta > Magnoliopsida > Ranunculales > Papaveraceae > Papaver > Papaver armeniacum. Next base: position 267,109 of record JAJJWW010016199.1, read on the forward strand.
TGTTGAAAAACAAGGAAGTTTTAAGGAATTGGTTCATGTTCGGATTTGTATTGATGGACATATTATGGAGAATCCGTGTTTGAACTCCGTAATTTCCGCACTTTTTTGATTTTTACTTTCATTTTAACTCGTAAGTTTTAGCTAATGAGGCTTTGATAGAATTGATTATACAGTGAATCTTGTTACTATGATGGATTACACTTAGTTCAAGAATTATTTTCATGTGTTTTAGGTTACATGGAAGGTAATCAAGAGGAGCCAATTGTAGAAAGAAGGGAGTGAAAGATTCGACGCAGCTTGTAAAGGACCTACATGTATGATCCTGTGAGAGCATAGATGATATGGGTCATCATATTTCCTATCTAGCTACCACTTAATCCTTCAAATTGAATATGATCATTCACCCCTTATAGAGCGTCGAGATAATCCTTCACTACCTCTTCTAACTCTTCCGTAGCCCATTCTGGCACTTAAAGATGTTACGGTAACAATATTAAACTTTCACCCCGTGCTTGTTAATATAAGTTCTTATGCAATAATGCTAATGATTAGTATTATGATTGTTTATTATAATGTATGGATCCTTTATAACCTTAATGTTGCTTGACTAAGTAGCTAGCTGAATGCAAATTGGTTAAAGGAGTCAAATAAAGCATATATGTTGTAGGCCGACGAATTCACAACTGAGTTGGCCTTTTCTCTCATGTAGCCTCTCCAGGTTCACTTTGCATTTGATTATCTTAGTTTCGATTTCGATCAAGCCAAGGCTTGACTCATACCGTTGTTGCATGATAATGTACAATAATACGAAGGTGAACCAAGCTTTGCCTTATTCATCATAAAAAAATCGAAGAAGGTATACCAATACATTAAAAGGTCTTTTTGGAATTCGCTTCTCACGTTACTTAAAGTTTTGTTAATGGACAGTAAAAGCGTAAAACAAGTAAGGATTCACGCAGGAAATCAACATCTTGGGAAGAAGATAATGACGGAAAACCCCGAGTATGTTATTGCTATCTCGATTTTGGCTGCTCTTAAAATAATCAATTGTGATATTACTTTATCTTATTCGACAAGAAAAAGAGCAAAAGTCTAATGTTTTCTCGATGAAACTACAACCACGAGCCTCTACCCTCGTATCATCGGCATATGGATGACGCTAGTTTACAGAGTAACCACCGGTTCTTTCTCATAATCCAATTGGCACTCCTATTTATACCTCTAGCTTATCTAGATGTGGGTTGATGCTTTTCTTATTTATATAGTTACAAGAAAGCAGTAAAGCTTATAGATTCAAGAGCATTTAGAGCCACAAGATTTCTCTGGCGATATCCTGTTGCAAGAGTACCCCTACTCTTTTATCTGGTGAAAAGCCTTAAACTAAATCCATTGATTTTTCTGGATATTAACAAATAAGGTGATAAATATATTTACACTCGTCGAATTATATTTGTTAATATTGTGTTTGCAGGTGTTTGTTCATCTCTTAGTAATGTATCCGTTACACTCGGCTTCGTGTATGTGTATGAAAAATTCGAGACTTCATGAATAATTTGTTAATCACTAGAACACATGGAAAAGTTAAACGCAAATCTGCAAACTAATTATATGACTTAACTAATGATTGTTGTGCTTTGTTCAATTTAGGGACAAGCCGATAACTTTTTCGCCAGTGAAGTTGCAGCTTCGATGGGACTAAATTACCCAACTTTACCCACTCCTAAGCGAAACCAGAAAGGAGCTTCACGCTTTGTAAGTTCCATGTATTCAAGTTTTGTAGGCAGTAAGTTTGAATTTGTATGTATTCCTTTGAAAGTTTCTTTGAGAAATTTGGTACTTAGAGAAATTTCGAGCTTCTTTGTTATATGTTCAGCTTTCTTTGTTATATTGAACCTCGAGATGAATTGAATGAATGTGATTATCAATTGAATGAATTTTCTTTTGCATAGATTGAAGAAATTGTTGTTGAGTGTGGTCATGAATGTATTGAATTTAGAATTCCGCTTATTTCTAGGAAAAATTATCACGGTCAACCTTGACTCGGTCAAGGTCGACTCGACAGATTTTTTTGTCATTACAAAAAGTTCGTAATGAGTTCTAGGCTGTTACAACAGTGTCCATTGTAAAAAATATTCATAACGGCCCCGAGCTGTTACCACGTGGTAAATTCAGAATTACTCAAGCTCATATGCAGGGCCGTTACAAAAAATTGCACCTGCCACAAAGCCGTTACAAAAAAATGTAACACCCACTTTTGCAACAAAGTGAGGGCTGTTATAAACCCGCTTTAAGTAACGGCCTGGTTCTGTTTCTAATCCCAGAATTTGGTGTAGTGCCTGTTTTGTGTAGGATTCCTCATTTGTCCATATTTTCGAATGCTCGCTCGTACATTTGGTGCCTGCTCGTGCATAATTGTTGAGTACACTTGCACCATTTTATCGGGGCTTACTCAGCTGATAGTCCAGATGCCTGATTATTCAAGATTTATTACTATTTTATGAAATTCAATGGAGAATGATTCATGAACCTGAGTAATAAAGGTGAGTAGTTATTTATTATCAATCCATAAGATCGACCGTGGATTCGACTCATGGATTCGCAATAATAAATGAGCATTACCATCCCATGGGATCGTGGATTCGACCATAGAATAAAAGTAATAAAATTATCTATTACCATTCCATGAGATCAACCATGAATTCGATCACGAAATCGGAGTAATGAGATAGTGAAGCATCATACTTGCTTCCGAAAGGTGTATAGTCGAGAATCAACGTGCGCAGCAGTTAATGCCTCGAAGGCGTTTAGCTCCCTCAACAAACAATTATGTAGAGAGCCTCCTGAATCTATACACGGCTCTCTACATAGTCGTGGAACAACGAGTGTCGCCGACGCTCTGAAGGCGTTTTGCCCTCTCAACAAACAATTATGTAGGAGGACCGCCTAATCATTCTTCTATGTAGAGGCGGTCTCTCATGTAGTCGAGGAACAGTCGAAAAGTCATCGACGTCTTGAAGGCGTTAAGTCTTCCTAACAAATAATTATAGAGGACTGGTCCAATCATGTTATTCTACATGTAGGCTCATGATGAAATGCGAAAGATTTAACGCCGCTAAAGGGGGAGGCCTTTAAGAATCATATTCATCATGGCTTCGAGAGGAACTCGATCGGGAGATCGTGGCAACGATTTTACGGATCTTAAATCATGTAAAGATCATCACATGCGTTCTCAAAACCGGCCTAAACATGAGATCATGATTTTAACATTTTGTCCTTTTGTTGAAAATCTACCATCACGTATGCAACGGTATGCATTTTAAACCCCCGCATTTGATTTTAAATGATGTTATGCATACTTGGTATGTCTACCATGAAGTCCAAATATCCTAACTACTATTTCATACCTAAACATTTAAGAACCTTAAACACAGATCAAGCCAGTAAATGAACGATAAGCAAGGAACATGGATCATTATAAGTACACTAAGCAAAATCTTTCTCAAGTTTATAGACATACCTTTTAGAAGAATCCAATCGAATTCTACAACCTTACCGAACATACTCAGTGTCCCTATCCTTGTGCTTCCTCACCGTATACAGTAGCAGGGCATTTATCGGTGAGGATGCACTTCAACTCAATCAAGTCGTGTTTAGGTGAACAATGTCTCGCTTACCATGGCACCAAGAAAGAGTTTCTTTCCAACTACTCTTACATCTTACAAAGATTGAAAGAAACCCAAGGGACCGTTTTTACAAGGTTTTCAAAGGACATAAAAAGAGCACAAGATAATTCGTGTTCCCGATTTCTTATTTTACGTACTATAAGAAATCAGCTTAGCAGAGTAATTTTCAATATCGCATAGGGAAACTCGTTTGATAAAAAGAGGCATCCTAATTTCTTCATAAGAAGGGGCAATATTATTATCTTGGTAAGATGTATCGTGAATTGACCACGAATCGATTCATGCTAGAGGTGGTACATTCTGGAAGACTTAGACTTAAACTCTTTCTGTAAACTGCTTAGTTTGCTACAACTAGCTGGATTTACAGGCAGAGAGAGGAGCATTGCTCCCACTGACAGTAAATCAATGCCAACCTCAACATCAATATTATCTATCATGACCATGATTTAGCTTATCAAGAGATTCTGTCTTTTTCTGGAGGTATAACTTAACATCAAGAGATAAGCACCAGCTTTCTTTTCAAGCCTCAAACACTTCAAGAGATTTTAAAACCGGGAGGATAGCTTAGAGCAGTAATTTCTTCTTACAGATTGACCAAACTGGGCCATGGAAGAGAATCTGTAAATCCTCGGATCTTCGTGGGCATTTATAGATAGCATTTCCCCATATCGATCGCTTACAAACAGCTGCATTTATAAGGTCTTTAATGTTTGCTCAAGCCCGATACCAATTGAAAATGCGGTCTAAAACCACACCCAAATACCTGTTTGGCAACCAGAGAGGACTTACACCAATACACTTTCTAGAGAATCAACTAGATGTACTGCACTCAATCTAGAGTATATCAAAGAGTTTTAATATCTCTCGTTTCACAATGTAATCAAGAAATCAAACAGAGAGAAATCCAGCGAGCCCGATTATTATGTGAAAAATCCTGAACGTACATCAAATACTAATAACTGAAGGTCAATCATGTAAATAACAATCAAAGGTTGGATATTCTAATTGATTGATCTTAATGTTAGAGCATAGCTCGGTTGAACCTACTCAAGCTGCTGGCATGCTTCAAGTTTGTTGTCATATTTTAGAAAGCCAAAACTCATTTTAAGAGCTTCTCTTTCATTATGTAAGGTTTCAACTTCAGATAGGCTAGCTTGAAAGTATTATGACATGCAGGGACATTACAAGTATTGCGAGGACTTGAGGAAGTGAAGAAAATAAGGAGCTACAACAACATCATCCTTCCACTTGGAGGTTAGTGATATTTGACTTGAACTGTCATCTCCCTAACGTATCTTTTTCAAGTCGTGCATATTAAAAACAAAATCAAGCATAATGACACTCTAGTTAGACATAGTATTAAGGAATACAATACGAGGTTTATTGATTAACCATTAAATTTTTGTAGATAAGACATCGATATAATTGTTTGAATGCTATTGTGATTATGTATGGGCATAAGGTGAAGATTTCATCCTAGAAAAACAATGTTTTACATTTGTTTTAAGGAAGTAAATTCACCATGAACTTGTTTTGTAGAATCGAAAAGGAAATCGCCGCCAGCATTATTGGTATTGTTATTCATTGCATATCTTTGAACAACTAATATGTGTGATTAGTATAAACGGCCATGAATTGTTTATGTTCTGGTAAAACTATTCACAAAGGCCCGACTTTTTGTCTTGGTGTAACTTTATTAGTGAAATTGATCTTAAGTAATCACCGAGATAAAAAGATTGGCTTGTGATTTTGTGTATCACCGACTGGGCAAAGGGGAACCGATCCTAAGAAGAGGTGCAACACATCACAAAGGGGAATCGATCCTTTATGAGGTGCAAGAAGTTTTTTAAAGCAGCAAAACCGATCTCATGGACATGTGCAACACGTTGTGCAAAGGGGAACCATCCATGGACATGTGCATCAAGCATGTTAGATACTATATATGTGGGGGAACTAATCCTAGTACCTAGTCAACCGAATTTGAAAGCTAGTGTGACTATGCATGACTACATGAAGGTAGAACTGAAACTTGCTTGTAGAACCGTGAAACCCGATTTTGATTGAGTGTTCTTAATCAATCACATAGTTCTTGAAAGTCGATGAACCTGGGACTCTAAACTTGTAAAGCATGGCAACCTAAGCCAAGGTTGTAAGTATGAAAGAGGACTTAGAAAAGTAAGGACGTCGATATACTTCAACATGTGCAGAATTGATCTTTAATTGTTCAAAGTTATTCTAATATCTAAAGGAACAAAATCCTTTGATCAATAAAATAAATTGAGAATCTTTATTTAAGGTTTTTAATTTTATTTTAGGAAAAATGGTAAATTAGTAATGTATTTACTAGTTGAGATTTTCCAAGATATTTTATCATTATTCGACAAAGCATTTGTGAATGTAAAACCAATCGGAATATATTATATTCGGAGAATATTTTCGATTTGGGAAATTCCTCGTGTCCATATACTTTGGTCTATAAATATAAAAGTTTGTTCAAGCAAACTAATCCTCTTCCGACAACAAGAACTATCTCTGCCAGGCCACATCGTTAAGCCGCCTTTATTCGTGGGAGAGGAGAGTAACCTAATTAGGCCAAATCTCTTATGGCCGCTCGGTTTAAAGACTTCTTTGGGATTGAGAAGCTCTATTAGCACCGTTGGTGGGAAACTAGATAATTGCGGTTTATCTTTTGTTTTCGATTGATTTGATTGACTAACGTGGTTGAACTTTTGATTGCGCCCTAGTTTGTTTATGCTTGAGAATCTTCTCTTCGATATAAAGATTCACTCAAACTAGATCGAAGTTTCGACGGGGATCTTTAGACTGTTTGTAGATCTCAAGACGTCTTGTGATAATCCATTGTTAACAAGACTCAGATTGCATTGCATGATTGATCACAAGAAATTCAAATTGACTGTGCAGGTGTTTATTGGAAGATCTAAGAAGATTTGAAGACAAAGAAGACTTTGAAGACTGATTTGGGATTCATAATCTTTGGGTGTGTACAATACTTGTTTCGCAAAAGAGGATCCAACTATAATCGGTTTATCCTTGTGGTAGATTAGATTGATTAGTTGTGTGATCTACATCAATATATTTCTTTGTGATTAAAAGTATTGATTGCAAAATCTTAACAATTACTTCGGTAGTTGATAATAAGATAGATCTAAGAACTGACAAAGGAGTTTGTTGAGATAACAGAAGAGCCTTTGTCGAACTCACATCACTTGGTTGAAAAGAGTTGCTGCAAACATATTTGTTGTTCCTCATCTGTTTGAATAAGAACAAAAGGAATTGTTCCAAGTCGTGACTTATTCTTAAGTTGGAGGCGTGGGGAATACAGACGGAACTATGTGAACTTGTTAGATCATTTGCCTCAGTTGAACGCATGTGCTGCTATCTCAAGCACATTTGTCAATGTTAGTGATCAAAACTATAAGTCTTGATTTCTAGCCTATTATAGCCAAAGGTCTCTTGACTAAGATAGAAAGTGTAGTTGATCTCAAGACTCCATGGCAATCATCATACAAGATAAAGGACTACTCAAGGTAGTAGAACTACATCGACTAAAAAGGTATGTGGAGACTTGAACTTATCGTCACTCAAAAGTTTATTTACTCTATCTCCTATTCTTGAGACAAAAGTCGTTTTTGATATATAGACTTTCATTATACACATTTGCTATTTCGGGCAGAGTTTAATCAAAGTTTATATCTATTTCTCGAAATATGTGTTGGTAAGCCGCTTTAGCCAAATTCATCTTTACCTAGTGACGAATGTCATGTTATGTTTCAATCACTTTTGAAAATTCTGTGCCGAAAATGGTCTCGTGGGAATAATGCCATATAACGTTCTCCGAGAATGTTTAAATGATTGAAATGAGAGTTTAGATTACATTACCATTGGTAGGATATAAGCATTGTTGTGGAAACACATATATGTATAAGTCCTTATTCCTTGAACCAAAGTTTGCGAACTTTTTTTGATCAAGAGAAACGAATGTGGCGTGAGCCAAGTCCGCGAATCGGCGGAAGTTCTCGACCCGAGAATTTCTGCGGAGTTTGTGAACTCCTTCCGTGAGCTTAAGTCCGTAACCCGGTCCGCGAACTTGAGTAGGTTATATCTAAAATCGCTGTTCTTGAACTCATGTTTATATAAACTAAGGAATGCTTTTGCAAACCGCGGCTATAAAGTTCATGAACCGATTCGATTTGAATTCAAACGTTTTGCTTGATTGTCTTGTGTAGTTACATAAGATCTAAGCAATTGAACAACTCTCTAACTAGTTCATTTGAGTCATCCGGAAAACTAGTTATGGTGAAACCAACATATATTGATATGAAATTGCTCATATGGCTAACCATTTGGTTAACTATTGTTGAACAACAAATGTTAATGTTTGGGAACAGTTACATAAACCCAAAATTGTACATTTCATTTGTGTGTAACAAGCTAAGGTTTCGATCAATGGTTGAGAAATATTAGCTTGAATCTCATCAGTTTTCATCTAACTTGGTGAATATTGAACGCTTTGTTACTAAGCTAACATTGATTGCAAACCCCTGATTTGAAAGACTATATAAGGGAGAACTCTAGCAAATCGGGAAACTCTAATCCCACACCTTACGTGTGATACTAGTTGCATAAGCTAGAGTCGATTCTCTTTAACCTTGGATTTTCTTCTCTAAACCAGTTAACGAATTAAAGACTTCATTAGGATTGTTAGGCTTGAGGCCGATACTACTTTTCTTGTAGTTGTGTGATCTCGATCTTCTTTGTTTCTATCGTGCGATTCATTGGAATAATTGGCTTGAGATTTATATCTCCGATAGGCAAGATAGAAAAGAAATCACAAACACTTATCTCATCAAGCCAGGATTCCATAATATATTTTCCATTGCGTCGATAAAAGGTTATTGTGAGGTGATTGATAATTAAGTTGTTCTTGGGAATATAAGTCCAGGGTTATCAACGTTCTTGTTCAACTTGATTTATCAAAAGATGGAACAAAACTTCAGGTATATTCGTGAGACAGATTTATCTATTACCGTAGACTTTTCATTGTGATATAGATTTGTTTATTAAAGTCTACGACTTTGGGTGAGCAACTCTTAGTTGTGGGTGAGATCAGCCAAAGGGAATCAAGTAATGTAGCATCTGCTGATCAGATGAGGGAGCATAACATGCCATGGATTAGTGTGAGATTGATTGGTGCAAACTACAGGTCTAGACTCAAGTTAATTTGGAGTAGGCTAGTGTGTGGCGGCTAATACAGGTGTGTGTTCAATCTGACTAGGGTCCCGGGGTTTTCCCGCATTTGGCGGTTTCCTCGTTAACAAAATTCCCCGTGTCTCGTGTTATTTCTATTCCGCATTATATTTGTTTATATAATTGAAATATCACAGGTTGTGCGTTGTTCAATCTCGGGAATATAAGTCCGGGTTTTTTTTTTTTTGCTTAATCAATTTTATTTATTACTAAAAAGATATCACTACATTCAAGTAGTTACATAGGAAATTTTACCAAAAACACAAAATACAAACCAAACTAAGTCTCATACATCTTGCCCATAAGCCCAACAAATCAAAATCGATTAACAAAATCAGAGTAGATTTTTTTCAGGTGATTCTAAAGCTGGAATGAAACTAGGTTTAGTGTTGTAGCTTATTTTCACCCCTCTCTAGCCCCGCTCCCTTCTTAGCCATAGCATCAGATAAAAATTCACTTCCCTCAGGCTATGTACAAAACCTCAAACTTATTAATTGTTCCTTTATTCTACTTCATCTTACTTTCGGGAACCAAGGAAGCTTACCGGTGCTATATGCACTCACTTTGCAGCTTGTGAATCGAATCATAAGTAAGTTTAACTTAGATTTTTGATAGCCCATTTAGTAGCTTCCATAATGGCCATCAAGATCAAAGTGTAATGAAATTAGTTGCATTCCAATACCCTTTGCTTCAGAAAAAAAATCCCCATGCTCATCTCTCGCTCACAAAACCACAACCCGCAACACCTGGGCTACCCCTTGAAGCTCCATCACAACATATTAGTGTTTCATTTATTGTTGGGAGAAAGAATCTTGCTTCCATAATTTTCTGGACTTTATTGGTTGTCTTTTCAAATCAAAAACTTGAAAATCATGTAGTCGTAGCTACAATCCCACATATAACTTCTGAGTCTAACTGCACAATCTCTAGTGTATTGAATCACTCTACCTTTAAATTTGTACAGATCAACTTTTTCTTCATGAAAACAAATTCTATTCCTGAGAAACCACAATTACATCATTGTAATTGATGCAACAAGGATCCATAATTCTTTCACAGCACCACTTTTTTCTTTAGCCAAATTCCTCACTTCTTCATAAGAACTAGGGTTGCAGAATAAAAAAACTCCACCAAGCCATTTCCAAATTAATTGTTTGAAATTACAGACCATAAAATATGTTCCAAAGTTCTGTACTTTCACCACAAAAGTAACACTTAGAGGCTAAATGAGTACCTTTCTTTGTCTTTTGTCATCAGTTGCACAAATCCCCTCACCAACTTCCACACATTGCTTGTTGTAGTTGGATGTAAATATGGTTCCATCTGATTTTGTCCATACCTTCTTTTGGATAATGTTCCCCTAATCAGTTCCACTGAGATGACACTTTCGTAAAAATCTCCTCGTCATTGTTCCAGTCCACACCCTCATATCCTTGTTTAGAAATCACGGGAAAATCTTCCACCTTAATGTATTGCAACATTCTACCTGGAATCAACCATTCTCTATTAGATATCAAATCGAATAAATCATTTTTTATTCTCTGTCATATACTCATATTCTACAAAGCTCTTTCAAAGGCTTTTCTTTTACCCAAGAATCACTCCAAACCGAGATACTTTCTACCTCGGGAGCTAAATCTATCCATCTAGTATATTTGTTCCACTACTTTAATCACCCATCTCAATCTGTGCCGACATATGATTTCTTGTACCCCGTAATCCATTCACCATTTTTATTTTGTAAATTTTGCTCTCATAAACCTTGCCCACTCGCTTCAGTTTTATATTTTCCATAATAACTTCATTAGTAATGCCTTGTTTATTGTTTCACTTCTGATCCCTAATCCACCTTCATCCATTGGTACGGGTTTCTTCCCATTTCAAAGTTATACTCTTCCTCTCATATGGATCCCTGTCCATAAAAAAATTTCTTATAAGTCTTTCACAGATCTTCACTACACTCACTGGACATTTGTATACTGAACAGTTATAAATAGGGATACTGCTCAAGATTGATTTAACAAGGGTTAATATGTCCTTAAAGGACAAAGAATCTCCAATCCACCGCCAACCTCGCTTCCGAATTTACCCACCACCCCCATACAGCACTTAGATTTCACTGCACTGAGGCTTTAACATCACTCCTAAATACTTATCGGAAATGTGATAAGTTCATCTTCATCTCATTTGCTATTTGTTGCTTCCTAGTTTTGATTGCCCCCTACAAAAAGCTTGCTCTTCATTGGATTAATCACTTGCCGTAAGAAACTTGATAGTCACTAAGTAGCTTCATTACTATGTATATTACTTTTATGACCATTGAATAAAAAAGAAAACATCAAAGAAACAAAATTTGAAGTAGGATGAACACCTCTGTAATTGACCATAGGAATTATCTTGTTCTCTTCAACCATTTTACTTAAACCTCTGCTCGTAACATCTCGCCCAACACAAATAAAATGAGTGAAAGGGGATCACCTTGTCTCAAGCCCTACTCACCTCAAAAAAACCAACTGCCCACCATTAAGTAACACAGATATTTCTTGCCGACATGAATAACGGATACAACCAGTTTATGTGTGTTTGTGAAAACCAAACTTCTTCATGACCTCAAATAGAAATTCCCAGCTTAAAGAGTCATAGGCTTGTGTGATGTCTAACTTCAAACCAACATTGCCACCTCTCCTCTTTTTATCAAGTTCATTTACCATTTTGGGAAGCCAAAACAATTTGCTCTTGTATGCATCTCGCTTTATAAAAGCACCTTGTTGTTCGACACCAATTTCCCCATCACACCATACATCCTTGTTGTTAATATTTTTTGTAAAATTTTAAACCGAAAGTTACTCAGGCCAATAGGTCTAAATTGGTTTGGTCTTCTTGCACATTTAACTTTTGGAAGCAGAAATAGAAAATTTGAGTTTAAACCTCTTGGTATAGTACCTTTCTTCCAGCAGTATTGAATGGCTTTTATCACTCCATCACCTATGATATCCCAAGCAAATCTGTAGAAAAAACCTGGGAAGCCATCAGGGCCTGGAGCACTATCAACATTTAGTGAAAAAACATCATCCTTAATCTCCTGAGCTGAGGGAATTTGCTCCAACATCTTATTATCCTCAGAATCTATCACTTCAGGGATAGCATCAAAAATACCTTCTTGAAAAACTACTTCTTTGAATTTAAACTTTTCCTTAAAATGACTTTCCAAAGCATCAACAATCATCTTCTGGTCACTAATTATAGCCCCATCATCACTTTCTAATTCTGATATTGTATTGATGGCTTGTCTTATTTTGATATTTGTATGAAAGAATCTAGTGTTTGCAGCACCATATTTAATCCAATTCACCCTTGATTTTTATGTAATATTGATTGTTGTCGTTGCCGTAAAATTTCCTGTTTACCCTTTGCCACCACCAGATTATTTAACAAATGAGTATTACTGGGATCTTTATCTTAAATTATAGTTGCCTCCAATACTTCTTTGTCTGCTTCACCCAATTTTATTCTGACATCGCCAAAAACACTCCAGTTCCATTCTTTAATTTTAGACTTCAAAAGTTTCATCTTCTGCATAAACACAAAAATGGGGTTACCTTGAATGTCAGCATTCCAAACCTCATTTATCACCCTTTTGAAATCTTCATGCTCCAGCCATACTTTAAGAACTCTGAATGGTACATTTTTTGGTTTAGGAATGCATACATTTGATCCCAATAAAGGATTTGTGGTCGATATAGTCCTTATACCCACCTTATAACACCAACTGGATACTTATCAATCCATTTAACATTATATGAGCTCTATCAAGTGTACATAAAATTCTTTTTCCCCCTGCTCTATTGTTACACCATGTGAATTGAAGACCAGTACTTGGGCTTGCACTAGGTTACAAAAATTCAACACTTCATGAAAATCTTGCATTGCAATTCTTAGAGGTGATCTCCCTCCAATTTTTTCTTCCACACTTAAGACTGTGTCTCCAATTAATAACCAAGGTAAATCCATACTACTAATTTTTATGAGTTCACCCACAAGCCCCTTCTATCCCCACTAGAGAAGCAGCATGAATACAAGAAATTAGAGCCCCTCCAACATTTACAAGAGAATTACTTGATTTGTTATAGATACCATTGTAGGCTCAATGAATCGATGCACCCAAAAAATAGCCATATTTCCTTTCCCCATTAACGTAATTATGAATTAACTTGTGGCACATTCCTGGTAATTTCAAACCTTTACAATCTTTTGAATTCCATTTAATCTTTGGCTCCACCACCCAAACTAAAGTAGGAGTAAAGTTTTTAACCAAACTTCTTAAATTGTCTTTGGCTCTAAGTCTCCTTAAGCCTCGACATTCAAGAAAATAACTTTCATTTAGAAATATTTGATTGAGGAGCTTTAGGACTCTCACTCATTTCTTTTCCTTCACCAAATTTTATGTATTTGTTTTCTAGTTGTTATTAGGCTTATATTCTTTGGTTTGATCACCTTTTAACAACTTCTTGAAACCAACCTCCTTCTCATTTTCCACTAAAACTTTTTTAGAATACGTAAGTACTACTTGATGCCACATCCAATATTTTATTAACACTTAAAAAGAAGAAAATCATCATTCATCAAATTTTGTAAAGTATGAAATTTAATTGTATCTAATCTATAGGTTCATTCTTTTCCTCATTGATTGACACCCCCGATCTATAATTGAATTTACAAATGACCTAATTCGAGGGAATTCATCCACTTTTTCCATGCATGGGTGTAGGTGTCGGCAAATATCAAAAGCCAATTGGAGTTTGAATCTTCTTCTCTTTTGGTTTCCAAATTCTTCTCTGAATAACATGATGTTCCTCATCTTCTAAACCCTTTGGTTCAGCCACATTTCTCAGAATTCTACATTCAGAAATCAGATGGCCAACCACCTTATAGTGGTTACGAGTAAACCCAGGCACTTTGGTATATGCACCTCCTGCTCAAAACTTCCATACTTTGATTTCACTAGAACATGGTGAGGAATAGGGTTTGCCAAATCCACTTCTACCAGCACACTTTCATAATATCCAACCTCTCTTTTGAGAGTTGATTTATCAATTGGTTCTTGTTCACCTTGATTTATCAATTGCATAATATAAGTCAAGGTTGCTCAATTGGTTCTTGTTCACCTTGATTTATCAAAAGATGGAACAAAAACTCGTAGGTATATTCGTGGGAGGCCAGTTTATCTATTACCGTAGACTTTCTGTGTGATACAGATTTGTTTATTAAAGTCTTCGACTTTGGGTCAGAAAACAACTCTTAGTTGTGGGTGAGATCACCCAAGAGGAATCAAGTACGTAGAATCTTATTTGGGATCGGGAGACGTAGGAGCATAACTGTACCTTGGATCGGGTGTGAGATTGATTAGGTGCAACTACAGTCTAGACCAGAGATTAATTTGGAGTAGGCTGAGTATCCGTAGCGGCTAAATACGTGTGTGTTCAATGGACTAGGTCCCCGAGGGTTTTTCTGCATTTGCGGTTTCCTCGTTAACAAAATTACGGTTTTCGTGTTATATCATTCGCATTATATTTGTTTATATAATTTAAATATCTGGGTTGTGCGTTGTTCAATCAATTAGAATATCAGACCTTTTTGGTTGTTGATTTAAATTGATTAACACTTGGATATTGGTCTTTGGTACCATCAAGTTATCTCTCTTTGATAAAGACTCATGATTTCTATTTGCTTGAGTAAAAAGGTCAAATCGAGATTGAGATATAAACTCTTTGATATACTTTTCTCTAGATTGAGTCTGATTTGTCTAGTTGATTCTCTAGAAAGTATATTGGAGTTTGTCCATCTGATTTCTAAAGCGAAATATTGGTGTGGTTGTTTTACCCCCGCTTTTTCAATTTGTATCGGATTTGGCAAACACCTTAAACCTAATAAGTTTGTGTTTGTTGGTTTCCCTTAAAAAATTGTCCCATGGAAATTTCTTTGGAAAACTTGCTCTTGGCATCACATAGCACGCCGGAATTCTTTTAAAGATTGCTCAAAGATTATTGTGGTCAAAACCGCTAGTTTCTCATGATAATCTTTTCATCTAAAAAGGAAGATTTAGATGATAAGTATCAATCTAAAGGAAAAATAAAAGAAGGAAAGATTAAGAAAACGTTAAATCGCTTTAGGATATGGACCTCAATAGATTAACTCTTGATCTCTTTGAGGAGTACTATCATAATGGATCAATTGATAAAGATCTATTGAAAGCGTTCAAGGTATTTTAAATTTTTAGAAAAACTTAAGTTTGTTATAAATCTAAGAATCATTTCGAAAAAGGTTACGTACATGTTAAACCAAAATACGTGCGGCCTAGGAATCGGAAGAATTTTCCTTCTAACCAGTTCAACAAAGTAGAAAGCTCGATTGCCCCGATTATCATCATTATTTTGACTACACAATCGGGAGCATTCACACATATCGCCTTAAATGTTGCATGAGAATTCCTCTGGCATTATGCCTCTTAACAAGCTTTGGCACGACCCCATTTGTATATATCTTGGAATGGGGCAAGAAATGGTTTTGGTGTTGTACGAGGTTTGTTATTCTCTTTTAGAATACCAATTAAGCTTTTTCTCGCATCATTGTCTCTTACAAAAGTGTGTTATCATTAGGATGCATAACCTTTGATGTGCAAACAGTTAGAAAAATCTCACCTTCCTTGTGTGGGTAAAAAGGTTCACAAACGGGTCCAAGCCCATCTTTGGTCTTATAAATAAGAAGTTCGCCTCCCTTCTCCATCACCCGTCCGCGTCGTGAACCTCTAGGGTTTTGTGTATTTCCTCCATTGAACCTCCTTGAGAAATTGAAAGAAAAGGGTGTTCAAGTTTCGCTCAAGTAAGTAAATTCCTCTTGTTCCCTTCAATTTCTTAGATCTCATGATAAATTATAAGGGCTCAAAAGAAGCTCCAAAACTCAAATACCTCTAGCTTGGATTTTCCTTGTGACCAAAATTCTCTTAGGATTAGGTTTGTGGATGATTCTTGTGCTAGAATTTACAAAAGATTTCATCTAAAGGTTTCATCCTTGAAAAAATTGGATCTCTCTAGTGGATGAAGAGGATTTAGCTTGCTTTAAAATTCAAGCTTGGAAATATCTTTGATGGTCATGGTCAAGGCTTTGATTCTCTCACAAGAATTTTCTTGCCAACATTCATGATGTTGATCTTAATAAGATGGAATTCAATCCATGATAAATAGAGAAAGATTTCTTGTTGGTAGAGAATTGATTTCAAGATTACCAACATTCCGTTGGGGAACGATGTGTCTTCCTAGACCAAGTGATAAACGTCCATCATGTGATGAAATTTCTCTTGGGATTTGTGGCAAGAAGGTAGCTTGGAATCAAGGAAAAGTTTCCTACTAATGATCTTGGTATCCCGTTGTTTGCTTTGGGAACTTGGTATCCCCAATCTTTGTCCCTCCACAATTGAGAATTCTTGGTGGAGTCATAAGTTTACTTTAATTAGTCTATTTCCTTGAATCGGGTGTTCAAAAGTCTCGATATTTGTGGTTTTATCGTTTATCAAAATGATTTCGATGACTTCCTTTATCAAGATGTTAGGTTACCTTGCTTGATTGGACAAATTTGCCATGATCGTGGTCTTGATTCGATTGG